>QYTT01082024.1:10128-46467 GCA_006980735.1 Dasypogon diadema
TGGTGGAAGGATTGGCCTGCCATGTTAACCTGGGAGAGACAGTATCGAAGTACTCGAAATAACAAGAGAAGTCGAGGTTAGGAAGCTACCTAGGAACTTTCCGACGCTGACAAATTAAGGCGGCTCTAGTAGAGCAGCGAAAAGGAAACCCGAAATCAGATGTCTACTTCGAAATTCCTCGAGTGTTTCTAATAATAATAATAGCTGTATTTTTTCAGTTTGAAAATTTAGAATTAAATTGACCTCTGAAACACAGGTAAACATTGCGGTTTGTTTGAACGGAAATTGACATATGTTATAGTAACTAGTCACTGCACTATGCTCTTGGTGGCCTTCAATGTAACTATCTCTTTCAGAATGTACTTCTAAAATCCCAGCAGCCAGCGAGAAAGTGGCGTGGCTGCCAAGTATATCTGCCAAGGCAAATGTTCAATCCACCAGATCTTCCAAAAATTTGTACCTACTTTTTGGACTAGTTTGCATCGTCTTGCTAATAAAAATATTGCTTTATATGGCTGACTTGATTCAGGTGATAATATTATATCTTCCCCAATCAAATAATGTCCCCTTATCATGCGATCTTGCTCAATATACTCAAGTACTGGGATCAATAACTGACATTTTGCTCGAAAGTTGTTTTACTCACCTGTCTCATAAAATCGAGGCGATTAAATTCTACAGGGTAGTTCAAAAGTCACATTCATTTCTTTACATCAGGATTCACCCAGACGCCTTAATTGTTTATAGCCTCCACGTCCACGTCGAGAGCAATTTCATTTTATCTATTGTAAAGTTCGAACTATTTAAGTATAAAAGCAAAATTTAATGAGACAGAGCAACAAAAACATTGAAATTCCATTACTGAACAGTACAGCGGAAACCTTCGGCCCAACCCAGGCATATCGTAGGAATTTACGTATATATGTGCTAAAACTAGCGAACTCCGCCAACATCTACCTATCAAGACAACATATTGACCTTCTGGCACATTACCCTCTCGGATCATAAACCAGAAAATTATGTCCAAAATGCATAAAACCAGTGCAATTTCAGGCCATTTGGTGTGAAATAATCAGGAAACGTGTTGTCGTCATTGATGTCTAGCAGCTGTAGTTAAAAAATCAAGAAATAAAGCCAGTCGCTGGAGTCGGCGACTCCAGAACATTTAAAGGCAAAAGGAAGATGATGAATGCTGGTTTGCTTAAGTAAAAACGAAAGCAAAATGACTGGGTAAATCGTCTTGAGGAAGATAACGTGCAAAAGTCAAGCAACAAAACCCACCAGCAGAATCCAGATCCAGACACATAAGGGACGATGGCTGACTATTGGCACGAGTTTGGCTTTAAATGCAACAACCATCACGAATAAATGCAGCAAATAAATTATGAAAACGAGCCCCAAAAGCGGTATAAGAGACGCTGCAGGGGAGGCGTAATGAGGACGAGAGGGTATATTATTGCGATCGGATGTGTAGTCCAGAACAGGATTTGGAATTAACGCTCCATGACCGTACAGTTTTCAGTCCTCGAGGAAGTTCTTGTAGCCAACGAAATAAGTAGTCAAGGGATACTTTTTCATGGTAAGGTCCATTCACAGCAGCTTATCAGGAGCCATCAATGTTGTGATTATGCAGAAGAAGGGGTTCTGTAATTTCCAACATCCTGGCCACATTAAGTAAAATAATCCTCATCTTATATTCCTTGTGTCTGGCGGATTTTTGACCACGTTTAAGTCACTGTCGGTGGTCGAAAATGCCTGGGATGTGCATATGAGCGTTTTTGTTTCAGAATGCCAAAAAGTTCAAACTTAACGTCCAAAAGCAGATTTACCTTTCAACTCCATGAAATTTCAACAAAGTGGGACTTTGTGACTCAGCCCATTAAATGCTAAACCAATTTACATAGAGCCGCAGATTATTTCAGGGAAAATGTCCATCACTTTCGGCCATAAAAACCGAAGTTTGCTGTATGATGTGCCCGCATGGAATTTGTGGCAGCACGAAATGAAGCGAAATTCACACTTTTACCTTCGTTCCGTTTTATTTTCGAAATCTGTTTATTTACAACTCAATGAATCACATCTGCAGGTTATTTGGGAAGCGTCAGGTGTGGGAAGCAGGAGGCTTCTGAATCACAAAGAAACATCTCCCCAGTATGCGCATTAGCATAAATTACAATGTAGACGGTGATAGCTGAATGACTTTACTGAAAATGAAAACTCAAAGCGAGCAATTCAAGCAGAATAATCAAAAATTTTGAATAAGTTGGGTCCGATTAAATCGGCTCAAGAATTATGGATTGTTCGGAGCAAGCAAATCAAGTCTTACCTAAAGGCATGTTACCCTCCTGAACGTCAAATACCTGTGAGTTAAATACTACTCACCATCATCAACCCGCTGATTACAGGTCATGCGACCACCCCAGCACCATGGATATCCGATATTGAACGTCAGTCCCCCTATCTAGTGACGCGAGAAATTCATAATGCACTCGACTTTGATATCATTAGAGCAAAATGACTAGTGGAAAAATCTACTTTGATTATCATGGAAAATTTAATTCAGAATTCAGACCTACTAGCGCTGAGTATCAGCAGTGCGCCAAACAGAGCTCCAGGCAACCCGGCAAATTACATGGGTGCGATAGGAACGCTATACATGCAATCGATTCTGCGATATCCAATTAATGACAGGAAAATTGTGTCACCACGGGAACAACATATCAAGGAAAATATGTTCTGGCATGAAAAAACGTGTGAGAATTACATTTTTAAAGAAAATTGCTTTTAATTAGTGAATTTTTGTCGGGATGTCATTTGCGGGTGTGCAGGAAAGAGGGTTTTTAAATTGATGGGAACGTGGTGAAAATTTTGACAGTTTTGTCATTTCCTGTGGGACTTTTGGCCGCCACTCAACTTTTATATCAGACAAAAGGTTGTCACTCATCAACGCTATTGCCAGAGAAAATTTGTTTTGAAATAAAAATATTTTACCCGATGTTGATTTCATCTGGTCGTCTTCTTTCTTCAATACAGACATTGCTATTTTTTTCAGTGAAGCCTGTATGGAATGCTTTCAAAATATTTCGAGATTCGCGTAAGTCTGTAGTGGCTACAAAAGTTGGGGAGATATTACTTCGAAATCTGATTTACTATAACTTCATCTTATCTTTATTTAATCGGCCTTTTTTATCACGTAATTACCCTCATTACGACTATTTAATTTTTCATTTCACCAAGATTGTTTTAGCTTCAAAATAGTTCTTACACCATTCCCGGAGAGTATTCCTCATGATACCAGTGATATTGAACGTAAACATACCAACGCCACGTCATCCGCATAAACAATGACGTGAACACCCATCCCTTCCAGTTCAGAGAGTGAGGAGGCAGCAATGACAAAGCATAGATGCCCCTGTGGATATGCTCTTGTGAAGTTTGCTCTAACACTGCCGTCCCATATCACCACCATCAGCCATCAGGCTAACCTCTAGAATTTGCTAGGTTCTTTTTAGTTTTCGGAAAGAATTTTGTCGAAGGGTCTTTCGAGGTCCATCAAAGTGGCTTAATGGTATGCCTGTCGCCCTTGGTTTCTCTATCATCCTAGCTTTCTTCTTTGATATGCCATTTAAAGGATACCTTTTCATTATGGTGCACTCCAAGTAGTCCCTAAAGAATTTTGCCTTGATGTTATCCCTCTTCCTGGTTTTGGGCAGAAAAATTACTTTCGTTTCCCCTAAATTTACAGATGTTGCCGCACTCCATCTAGACCCAGAGATTTGAAGAGCGCGAGGTTACCTGTAGTTGTCTTTACTCCCTCAAAAGATGCTATACTTTCCGTACGTACGTTCAAGTTCCTCCTGAGAGATAGTTTTCTCGAAAGTGTATTTCCAACAGGAATATGTTTGTCTACTCCAGTATTTTCGCTACTTCTTCTGTCCCAACTTGAAGAAGTTTAGTGGCTATTTTCTCAATTTACACTTTAAGATAAGCAGGCAACGATGTATTTGGTTGTATTGTTGCGTAGAATTCAAAAGTGGTTTACAAATGTCACACCACTGAACTAAATATTGAAAGTAGTACTCAGGTTTATTTTTTTAAGATATTGCATAAGCTCAGCGGATAAACCTATGAGTACAACTTAGACGGAAGGAAATTTTAGGGAAAAGGAGGTTGGGAATTCTTATTTAACCTGACAAGTTAATCCACAATTTTTGTTATGGAAATTTACTATGCAACATCCCAGTGGTTTCACAAGTACAATTCTCTTCAGGAGAATAGCCTCAACCACTTGTACCTAGATAAATTATTGTGCTCTTTGCAGAAATTGAATCCACGCCCACAGAGGATCAAATCCACTCGGCTACTCTTGTGGGTAATAAGTACAGCTTGTACACACTTTTCCAGATATTTTATTATTGCCCGATTTCTGAGGGTGAACATTGTAAATATTTTTAATACGAATCCAAAAAAAAATCAACTTGATTTCGTAATTTACAAATCCCAATCACCGCCACGTCACGGGGTGAAAATCAAGGTGAAAGTTATATTCGACACGAACTCGCTAGTCACAGAAAAAAGAAAACCGTTCTCAGCTCCAGAATGAGGGGATAAGTTTGGATTTGGGTTATTTCCAATTTCAGTGAATACCAAGCCAGTCTCTGATTGAAACTTAGAAAAATTTCCTCAATACGGTTTTTGCAACATTCCAAACCAAAAAATTGTCGCCATCTATCTCAAAACCATTTCCACATTTGCGGTATATAAGAGGATCCATGTACTATCAGTATCATCAAATTGGATTGTCTTTCAACGTGACAACGTCCACCTGTGTCTTCAAGAGTGAGAACAGAATGGTGTAAATTAGTATAGTTATTTAGAAAAGGGTATAAAGAGGAAATTAAATAAAACATGTTTTTGTAACTTGGTAGGGTTCAACGAAGCTCAACCATTTTTCCATTTGACATGTAATTTATTTTACCAGGAGGTATTACTATGCTTTTAATTAATCTCGGTGGCAGGTTATATTGAGTAATAAATGTGTTTGTTGTAAAGCATCAACAAATTAACTTGTTCCCTCCTAAACCTTAAGATATATTTCTATATATCTATATCATTTTACGTAGCTACTTATTCCCCTAAGGGAGTATTGCTGCCAACGGTAAGAACACATTTGGTGTACAAAATTTATTAGTAAACCAAGTAAATTTGCATTCCGTGAAACTCATTAAATTTAATTTAAATAAAATTCTAATTACGTAGCAGTAATAGCGACAAATCCAGTAATTTAAAAGTCAAGTACGGAACGAAAGAGGCAACTAATTTACCTAATTACCGTGCTTGGTTCATTGTCAGCTCGTAACAGTGCTCAGAGATTCGCTAGCATCGTATATAGCGTGCTTTCTTAAAGGTTTATGGGGGTATTGGCATATGCATAAAACCCTCATCCAGTAAATCACTTACTTACAATATCAAGTTTCACGGAGAAATAAAGCGAACTAAGCTACCATGACAACGTCTATTACCATTTGAACGCCCCCCTAACACATCCAACACATGTATATAAGGATCTAATTACATACCTTAATTGACTGAAATAACTAGCATCTCTTAATTAACTCCAAGAGCAGCCAGGTAAAATCAAGCTAATCCAGGACTTTTGTCTTCTTGTTACAGATATGGCTCAGCTGCTAACACTACGTTTGAGTCGCCACGATGCTCAACCCTGGGGATTCCGCCTTCAAGGTGGCAAAGACTTTGGTACTCCACTGATTGTCCAAAAGGTAAGTCATGTCAGAGTTAATCTCTATGTTTTTTTTTTATTTTTTGTCGCCTTCATGGAAATAACAAGACGGTACCGAACTCCATACCGTGTCGCCAGCTACAGGTATCAATTTACCTGAAGGCTCTTATTCCACTCGTGTGACAAAATATTCATGACCTGTCTGGTAATTCAACAAACCTGACATTTCGCCAGTTTGTCGGCCCATGGATATCATTCCCCTTTTACACACCCATTTTTCCTTAATAACGTTAATTACTCCGTAAATATGTTACTTTTCAGGGATTTAAACTTTTATCTGCCTACTGCCAGTATGTTTCTCCCTCGATACCTGTGATTTTCAAAAATGATAAACCTGGGATTCAGCGGAGCTGATGGGAATCCATTTAATCGCGAAAATGTGGTCATTAAAACTGTTTTTAAAGGAAACAGGTGTTATATACGGCGCGCACACTTATGCACATAAATACACCTGAAATTTATATGGTTTATGGCGAGTGGGCATTTTAAATATTGTGCATTAGCTGAAAGGAAGGAACGGATTTTGTGATTCATTAAATATTGGCCAGACAATAATTTAGCGGTTCAATGGCATTATTTAAAAGTGAATTCATCCAACTTGTATTCAATTTATATTTATTTAAGCATTTTATTTTTTTATTATTACAAACTTCATTTTAATTAAAATTTATATACTTTTTATCAGATTTAGTGTATTTGAAATGAGTTTCGTAAAATTCCATTAATTTTAATGAAGCAGTGAAAACCGTCAAGCAAAATTAAATCTTATCTGGATTGATGTAATTTGAAAGTACGAAAAAAAAATTGTCAGGGTTACCTGAATAGTCAAATTTGTATGTGCAGGTAAATTACTGGAGTTTTCCTTCCAAACAATCTTAGAAGATTCCATTTTGGCTCCGTGAAACGAACTACGACAAGAATTATATTCAAACTCATTCAGTCTTTATCATTTCCCATCATATGTTTGTATAGGCTTTCTACAAGGAGTGAAGTTGCTTTCATTTAAAGAGTGTGGAAGTTCAGGGGAGAAAGTAGTGCAAGTGCTGAAAGACAGTTTCTTAGTGATATCATAGATTTCAAGACATCCGTAAAGGTTTTCAACCTCATTAGGAATAGCGAAGGATTAGTGAATGGTTGGTTGATATTCTTCTCGTTTCAAGCATTTGCGCCATACCCCACCCAGAGCTACGCGAAAATGATAGCATTGGAAGTAGCATTCAGAATTTAGTGGACCGGCATATGGTACTCATCGGGGACTGAGTGTGGGGATAAGAGAATCCTGGATTCCTGCCTAAGGAGAGTACCAAGAGGGTCAGAATAGCCGAAAGGTTTTACAAGACGAATCAGTTCCATAAAAGGGTTCGGGAACTGCCTTCTTTATGTTACATATGCTTGGACACAAAACGGTTTTACACGGCTTTGAAAGTATGAAAGAGGTACGGGAATGTGGAGAATTATTTCATTCAACTCGCCTTGGCGTCAAAAGTACAAGGCCTATGAAAGAAATTAAGATGCAGTTGAAAATTTTGAAATCTTGGGAAACTAATGGTGTAAAAATATTTTGACCTTTTCTAATAAAAAAACAATATTCATACCACGCTCACAGTAAAGAAGGGACAAACGTTTACCTCACAAAAGCTCTGAGCTTTCGGCGTGAGTATACCTTGTCTTTTTTCACCATGTTTAACGCGTTGAATGCCACAATTAGCATAAAAGCTTTCATGAGGGAATTATGTGTTAAAATGCATTTGTCGGGAGAGAGCTTTTAAATGGGGGTCACCGATGTTAATGGTTTTCTATAGAAATTTTCCTTTTCATAGCAGTATTCATTTTGAGGGACTGGGTGTTACCTATCTATGTACAGGATTATATCACTTTCGTGAAGATGATGTCATCTGGTCAGTTTGTTACATTTCAGACCCACCTTCCTACCTTGTATTCTTAAAAGGCGGCATAGCTTAATTATGGTAGTTTTCCGATAAATATAAATTCATTTCCTGTGAAACAATTTTTAGGAACTCATTAAGACTATGACAATAGATATCTCCTCAACTAACCCCCTGTAAAGCTTGGCATCATCACGTCTAAACAACGATCTGCTTGGTCATAAATTACGAAAATTTTCATAACAAACTTTAACGTTCCTAGGTTAAAAGTTTTGCACCGTTTCCCTTCGACCATTTCTGTAGCCCATCCCCGAGGACGCAGAAATAAATCTTCAAGTCATGTCGCTAATGGCTCCTGTCCTCCTCTTTCAACTAATTAAAATATCGCATTATATGATGTAATTCATTGCGTCCCATGGAGGATAACCGAACCGACTATACAGTTTACAGTGGTGGGAGGGACTATTGGAAGTCCAGAGGGACTGCCTCCTTTATTCAAATGTCTCGCATAAAAGGGGTGCGTGCTTTATATTACAAATGACTCGCAAATATTTGATACTTCCACAGGAAAGCTCCGCAGTTCGCAATTAATGAACGCAATTATTTTTGACAAGGGAAGCAGAGCACAGACATAAATTAATCCTAAATGGTGTTATGCTCCCAGACATATTTTGTTTGGTTTATATATTAATTACTGGGCGGAAATGAGGGCCAATTCGATGAATACAATCGTGGTAATTCTGGCCCATCTCCAGAAAAAGCTGCTATCTTTCACAATGGGCAAAAGGCGAATCCGTTCTATGAAATTACACTTCAAACGATATAACTTCATTAAAATATTCCACCCTACTGCTGAAGGTGAGTGGGGATGAAAATGTAAGCAATTTGCATAGATCGAATGTATTAGAAAAGCCTTTTTGTAATCCTTCTGGCATGGTAACTGAGACCTTAAGATGATTTAGGATTGTATTCACCCAAGAAAGCAGGACTGTCAGTTTTGTGTAAGGATCCTTTTCAATGTTAGCAGGCAGTTTGTTTGAAGAATTAATTCGATTGACACATGCACCTTCCTAAGAAGGTATTTATCTCACAAAGTCTTTATGGTTCAGTTTACTTTATTAAAATGGTTTAAGGTTTGTTTGCTTTGAACGGATCAAATGAAACAAATGTAACCATGGTTTCAATTCGACCTGTTCAAAATAGATTCTTGAGTGTCCTTCTATCCAGTTCATTCAATTAGAGATGAATATTTGGGAATTTGGTTTTAGTTTTCAAAGGGGCTTTAGTTATCCACGTTGATACTGTTTTGTCGTAAGTAGAATTGTTCAAAGTAACTTTCTTTAAGACTGACAAATTTCAAGAATATTTGAATCCTGCACTTACATGTTTAAAAAAGTTTGTTAGAAAATTTTCTCCAAGGAAAATTATAAAATTAATAACAATTATAAAACATATGCAAAATCACGTGGCCATACCAAGCAGGATACCTCGATTTTTCATTATTTATTTATATTTTCATGTGGATTTGGAGTAATATTAGAGATTTATTTGGGACACAAGTACAAAAAATGCATCGAATTTTTTGATTATTGTTCCATATAGCAAAGTATTCCTTGCGATGGTGAAGATGCAGAAATCTTTAAAGAGATTTGTTAAACATGAGATACATCACTTAGCTGGCGAAGTATGACAAATAAAATCTAATAAAAAGTAAAAGATACTGTCAGTCTTAAATATTTATCCATAACAAAAAAAAACTGCAAGTACTTAACACCATTTATAGCTCTCAAGAGGCTTCCTAAAATTCTTATAGTTTATCATAAAGTGTTAAATCCACGCACCTATGCACCAGAACAGACCACCATTCAACATATCCATTTCATAACAATAATTATTAAAAGTTCGACAACACTTTGACTGTCCGCCCCACTTAATACGATCATGAAGTACTTCCTGCCTGGCCATATGTAAACATACAGGTTAGTGCGATATCTAGCTTAGTCTAGTGTGCTAACTTTAACTCGGGCCGATGCAATAAAAGAACAATCCCCTGCGAATGCAATAGCTCCATTTTATTGCGGTATTATTGTTCTTGCAGTGAAATAGCCTCCTTTCGTCAGAAATCAAATTCTCATTTCCGCATAGAGTAGATGTCGGCTAGATGAGAATTTTATTTGCGTGCACGGTCAACGACAGTGCCGCAACCAATTAGCATAAATTGTGTCAGCCAGCCAGTCGGGTACTAAGGTGAGGTCGATATTGATAGATATCGCGGAACAATGCTGATGACATCATTTCTAAATCACTCTCAATCAGTAAACAAAAAACTCCTTGGTCGCCTATCAGAAAGTGAGGAGAAAGTAATATTCAAATGAAAGGGAAAAGGTGCTTCTGTACCTTCTGCCTAGTTATGTCCAGACTGGTTTATGGATAAAGCCAATGATGCAAGATGTGATTATCTATACACAGGTTTTCTCTGGACGGGCAGCTTGATCATATATGTGGCCACGTTCCATCGCTTTGAATTATGAATATTCCGGTGGACTGATGCTGCAGGTTATCCGATAGGAAGTGATTTGCGGTTATTTGAAACTGATTGACTGACCTGCGGTCCAGATTCAATTCAAGGATCGATTTTCTTTGGCTCTGGAACTATCTAAATAACAATCAACTTGCAAAGTTTTGCACTTACCTGGTGAAGGTGACTTATTGGCTTGCGGAGAATCGTTTTGTTGCCTGCTGGATTGCGGTGGCAACCTTGAGGTTAAGAGGCCTTTGTTACCTTGATTTAACAGACACTCAGTCGGCTTCTGGGAGCGTCAACTATTAAAGTTTCCATAGATGTTTATATCTTTATAAATTTATGACTATTCTCAGAGTTAAGGATTTTAGTCAGCCACTGATTGATTTATGGAGCACTTCCTTGGCTATGAAGCAAAGGCTAGAGGAGAAAGGCGTTGGCTACTAAATCTGAGCCACGTAGTTAAGTAAATCAAACGACATTTGATCGGTCCGTGGTATGCGTGCTTGCAGGCTTTTGAGTTCGTCTGGCATAGGGAACGTGGCACCCACGACTTCCCCGCCAACAGTGAGCAGGAGGAGGCTTGTAAACTGAAAATTTGTGAGATGGTCAGATCAATTAACGTCACGGGAGGCCCATGTAAATACTTTGTCACCGGGGAGAAAATTAATTGTGCTCCAGCACTTTGACCGGTCTGAAACTGAATTGGCTGTTGAGCATATCCCATTTCCATCCAAGCCTGAGGAGAAATCATATATGTAAACACTGAACTTGTTGATCTGAGAAAAAAAGTCATGTGAAAGTGTGCTTGGGACCATAAACCCCGTGCAGTTTTCGTTATATAAATCCATTAACATTGGGAATTCGTTGACTATGTGACACTAATCCTATGTAGCTTAATGTGATATGATTTTTCTTTGGCGCCACATTTCTCTTTGTAGCTTCGTAGGAAAAAATAAGACGACCCAGAGCAACTTTATTCTCTAACGAGATCTTGATTGACCTTAACGACTTTGGTCGTTCGCAGTTAGTCTTCTTGGAACTCGAATGAAATTTGTCATCGATTTATCGGGTGACCTTAAAGCTCATATAGTTCTCATCTTGGCAGCGGAGAAGAAGAAGGCTTCAGGAAATTCCTTAATTTTTCGTTTCGAAGCAATTCCAACCAGCTCTAGCCACAGTCGAACTGACCATGATTGTGATTTCAGGCCAAACAATTCCTGCTCTGATTGAGTAATTCCTCCTCGTTAATTTTATTTTTGGTTGGCCGAATGCCATTTTTTATTTGCGGATGCCTAAGAAGTGTTTATTTTGCTGTTGAAACTAAACTTCAGGAAAGGAGGTAGAAAAGAGCATCCCACCAGGCATTTTATAAAAACTAAGATAGATAGTGAAGTCAGGAGCTCTTCTGTTTATTGCTTTAATGAACTGTAGCGTGGAGTGGTTTAGTCAGGGAGTTGAACCGTCCGACGTGGGTATAGATACTTAAGGAATAAGTTAGTTTTCCTTTACCGAGTTTTATAGTCTCGTTGAATCGTAAAAATATCTTGGTATTCTCCAAGCTATTTTTACTTAGTTAAGCAAGACTTTTCTGGTGCATCGTGTATCTGTTCACATGACCAGTCCACGAACAGAACGTGACGATAATAATTTGAGAAGAAGCAGATAGAAAGGTGAAGGTACCGATTTGTCATAAAATAATGAAACAATCTTGTATGACAGATAAGTTGCCTTGGTGTAATTAAGCAGATAATTGTGTCTGGAACATAAATAATAAAAAAAATAATTTAAAAGTTATTTTTTCTTTTGGGTTTTTGTGTTCACTTAGTTAATCTACTACAGCCGTAAAATGAATTAAGTCGTTAAGATTTTTTTTTCATCTTAAAAGAATGACTTTCTCCATACCAAATCTCTTGATTTATAGACAAGACTTTCAAGGAATCCATAGAAAATATCTCCTTTAAATAAGGTTAAGCCAGAGAAAAGGATTTTGTAGTTCTTGTTGTTGTTTTTTTTGAGGATTTATTAATAACAAAATGGGTGAAAACATCCATCGTTGGCTCTCAGCGAACCATTTTCCGACTTCCCCCTAATTAGCGACATGTGTATCTTCCAGAGGGTGTTGCATCGATTGAAAGATGTATGCTTTATGCCTATGAATGTTTTACTTTAGGTCGATGTTGATGGTTGGTGGTTAGGAATAAACTATTTTTTTCGGATTTCGTTTGTTTTTTACGGTAAATTAAAGCCAAAGCTTAGGTGATACCTTATGATGGTATGCACAACATAGATAGAAAAGAGAATGAGGAAGGAAGTCTTGTTGGAGTGTCGATGCGCGTTCTGATAGAATAAGTTCGGCTTATAGTCGAGGGGGAAAACAGAAGATGCTAGCCTATTCCACATTCGTACAGTTCGGCTCAAGAGGGATTCTGGAAGTTTTACTATTTTGCTAAGTCTAATCTCAAAAGGGTGAAGATGGCTCGATTTGCGGGTATCACGCGTAGGGCTTAATCTACCGCCAGTTTTCAAGTGCTCTTGAGTGTAAGATTTAGCCTGTTTCATATCCCCATGGTGAGATCTCTACGTTCTTGTATGATCATTATAGGAAAGTCTTCTTGTACGCTGTTGGAGGTTTCCTGCCAAATAGCCCTTTTCCTTTCCCAGCCTTTTTTTGCACCCTTGTTTTTAAAGTATAGTGCAGTCTTGAACATATTTACATTCGTTCAGCTAAAGTGGTTTCATCCTCATCCAGCTACATACGTGGTGGCCTGAATGCATTACAAAATTTTGCAGAAAATTCTGACGTAATCGTATGTAAGAAATATCTGTATTTGGTAATAAATTATTGAAGAGCTTATATATGCTTTAATGAGGCCGTTGACGGCTTCGATGTCCCACGTAATGGATGTAACTATCCAATCCAGGACTCGTTCGCGTCATAGTGAATTTTATGGTGATACCTAAGATGCAAAACAAAATACAAACGTTATTCAAATTGTAGTTTTAAGTTAAGAGAATGTTGAAGTAATCGAGAGAGTAATTCCTTCCTATGAAGCAAGAATGACGTAATTAGTTAATTAATCACATTTAGAATTGCTCCGTCTAGAACAGGTTCATAGAACTGGTTAACGAAAACCGAGCAAAAACGCTGCCAAATTCATATAAGAATAAAATCTTTATAAATCAATCTACACTGCCTTGTTTGCGATCACATCTAAGAGGTGACATTAATTAATTAGGTCATTTACACCATATTTTGAAAGAGAATTTGGCAAATGTATAAAAAGTTCAACCTCGGGTTTGTAATCAAACAGCACGACAACCCCAAGGCGAAAAACATATAAATTGAAAAACATGCTTAATCCGAGACTAATAATAAAATTCCATTAACACCTTACAACGATAATATTCAGCGAGAAATGGTCATAACAACATGGTAATTGGCCAGCATTTAGACAATTGGACTTCTTGCGACTCCATTTCCGGACATGGGTCTTGATACCAGCGAACCAGAACGCGGAAAGGAAAACGAGTCTGGAATTATGCTTGCATTAGTCACCTTCGTCTGCAGCCACAATTTCCAGTGAAAGACCAAAAGTTCACCAGACGCCTATATATGTAATTACACGCACATTCCTTGGCGATGATGCAGCCAAATATTTTACTTAACTCTTCCAAAGAGGAAAATTTATGGCACCCTGTGGATGGAATACGTTCAGTTAACTATTTGTTCACGTCTCGAAAATTATTATTCTTTTCTGAATGTTTACAGTGCCACACATAAATATGTCGAAAGGTCGAAAAACCTTAATGACTACATGTACAAGACCTCCTTTGAGGAATTTTCCATAATCGAGATCCACTGACCAGCAAAGTATAATTCTGATAAGTTCACAAAGCGGGTTGTACGTCTGTCTTCACCACCACTAACTAATTCGTCGAACAGATCCAAGTAGATACTCTGAATACCCTTCTGTTTAGCATAGTAGTGCTTTGCGTTCCATTGAATTTTAGATGCCCACAAGGGACGAGTCCACACAAAATAGATAAACAAAAATCCTTGTACTGGGGGAAGTACGATTATGCTAGATGGCAGCATAAATGTATATTGCTTATGGGATTAAGGGCCTCAAGATAGGGTTGAATCTAACAGAAGCTCTCAGATGTGTGGCGCTCACCGATTTGATCCACAAGATACGTGCTAATGCTTGTAAACGCCATCAATTTGGGTACGCCTTTCGGTTTCCCTGGAATGATGAAGGTTAGATATAACATTAATAAAGAAGATACTGTCTCTGCACTACCTACGAGAAGTAATGTTTCCTGCTATCTCTCCGCCTGATATCGTCCACTTTCTAAGGGACATAAAAACATTACGAGTAGTCACCCGGGAATAAAATTAGAGGATTAATCTTGTTTACTTTGCAAAATAGTTGGGAGTTTTATGAGGCCCTTCATCTGCCTTAATTTGGTCATTTTTGGGAAAAGTTTATCAAGCTGTGTAAATATGCTCCAAATACTTTTATGCTTTACCCAGTGGACCCAGCTGGGTACATAAATCATACAATCCTCCCTGGGATGCTGTTCGGACCATTCCCCATTTAACAAGTGCTTTAAATATTCCGATCCTGTAGTAAAAGTTATCTAATTAGATTTTTAGTGGTGAGGATTTATGTGCATTTTCAATTTCTGATTTAATTTCATTTTGGTTAACCTTGTCACCTTACAAGTGTTAAATAAGTCGGGGGTTATCGCTAATGATTAATGACGCTCAAAAGTATCTTTGTCCATGCGATTATGAATTTAGCGCGTGAATTTCTGTTGCGTTGCGTATTATTTTACTAATTTACTATATTTTAGTGCATTTCACATTGAGGTCAGACTAATTATGTATGACTTCTTTGAAATTACTTGCCATTCAAGGAATTGCATTTAAATGAGTAGTTGAAGAAATAGTGACATCGGAACTTCTTGAATTAGTTTATCAGGCTTAAAATTGATTTTTTGCAGCTGCTGAAACAATAAATATAGGTTTATCTCCGTATACATATAAGTATACAGAACTTACTGGGCTTCAAGAAAAAGCCTGTCTTCCCTATCCGTCACTCGGAGTAGATTAAAATCTTGATATTATCTGTCAAGGTGTGCTTTTACTTAGGCCGCTATTTATTTAGTAATTTCTCACCTTACCGTAGTTCGGTAAACTTAAAGAAAAAACTTCAAGTAGAAGTTATCATGGAACTTAGAAATACACTTAGTCTTTAAAAATTGCGTAATTAAAGTGAACACCGTCTCTATTCCGGTACTACTCAAGGTCCTTCTCTCAGGCCGCTTGCATTTTACTTTAATCTGGAATTTTTCAATAGGCACCGGGTATCTTTGAACTGAAATAAAAACATATTTGTTGTTTAAAATTCTGAGTTTAGTTTAAGATTCTACTTTATTTATTTGTAAGCTTATTCTTTAGCATAATGCATGGAATACCACATTATTCAAATGACCACCTTGCCTTCATTTGGTAGCGTGAATAGTAGAGGCCTAATTTTCTATCAGTTTCACACATAATGGTGTCTTTACCTAATTAATGACGCGTGTTATGTTAGTCTGCAGATATCGAACAATTTGTGGTTTTTCGCATACAGCAATGACTTTACATAATTGTGGGCCTATATAATCGAGGAGCGTTAAGTTACATGATCTTGGAGGCCATGTCGTGTCCTGAAATCTGAAAATAAAAAACCCATTGAATTTCTGTTTTAATAAATTAACTGCTTCTCTGGCAGTATAACACGTGGCGCCGTCAGATGTCAGACAGATCCATCCCTTCCAATTTCGGTCAGAGAAAGGTTCCTTTCATACTTGCATCGACTGCTTCAATATTCTCGATGTTCCGCGCGTTTAAACGACAGGGAGGAGAAGAATGATCCATTATCGAGCCAGTAGTTTTAAAATTTTCTACTATCTACTATGTCGCAGCCACCTTCTTTCTTTTAGCTGGCTCATATGGAGAAGATGTAGAGCCAGTTTGTGGGCCTTTCCAGGCACATATCCTTGCTTAACGATTTTTTCCCTCCCCACATGGTTTCTTATTTGCTGCTTATTTCGGCTGCCAGGACCACTAATTCTGAAGAGTTTGCTGATATCAGCTCGTCTAATATTCGTTCAGCTCTGTCCTGCTGGATATCATAGACTGTTCAAATAAGTTTAACTTGAAATGCAGTATATTAAGCTCAACATGATCGGTTTTATTAGTATGTCTGAAATTTAGTTGCGATTCGGTCATAAAATCACACCTAGTTCAATCATTCAAAGAAGCAAACGAAACTAAGGATACAGGAAAAGATTAGGAGAGAATAAGAAGTCTTGTGGTACCTGCGCATGAAGTATGTAGACCCTTAATGTAATCTAAACATCACAATCAATCAAATACCCCCACGTCTATACTCGCGTTAAGGAGGACGAATTAAAAATTAAAATTGGGATTTATCCAGGCTGATTATTATTAAAGAACTACTTTTCGATTACTTTTTTAATATGAAATTACTTAAATTCCGAAAGTTTTAGATTTATTGAGCGTAAACTTGGCAGATAGTAAACTATAATGACAGCATCCTCCTTACGTCCTTTAGAGATTTTTACCAAATGCTACGTCCTTTTTGTGCACGTTTTCAAGTGCTGCAACAATTATGCACTAAAATATGGAAGGAAAATTGTTTCCACAATTAATGGCTAACTAAGTCCGACAATTTGTTTCACCATCTACGCTAATGGTTTCTGCTTAATATTAGTCAATTGATTGGTGAGGAAAGTCCTTTCGATTGAAGCTCCATCCTAAAATCACCCGTGCACGTAAAATTCCTTGCTCAAGCCCCAATCAATTTATGTTAATGATAGCTCCACTCATCTGAACGATGGCCCTTTATTCATCTGGCGATGCATTAAAGGCCGCCGATGGATCCATAAACAAATGTTCGTGCCACTTTTTAATAGCGCAACATAAAAGCGGCTTGAGCTAATCAAAACATAAATCTGCTAACATAAATCATGTTGCGAGCATAAACATTCTACGCCGAATGACTGAACTCAATTATATAAACACTTTGTAATTGGAGGCACATAAAGAGGTCCGTCAAGCGTTATGCTGGCCGCCGGGACCGATGAAACTTTTCGAATATTGCAATCAATTGCATCTGGCGCCACACCAGGAAATTGGTTGTGGGCTATGGAAAGTTTCCGGCAAGTCGGAAAAATGGCCACTCTCATTTTCATTGTCAAGGCTTCAGAGTACAGTGGATCCTCTAGCTCCAGAGGAATTTCCAGTGGGGTTTTTCCACTTTTGGTCATACTATTTTGCTTACATTGCTAGACATAGGTGGTGCTTGATGCAGTTTTTGTCCACTTTGAGTGGATGACTCTGTCTGGCTGCAAATTACTTCCGGATTTCAGAGCAGCTTTCGCCGTCCTATTTTTTTTCAGCAAACGCGCAGCAGTGCTTATTTTTCCGTTTCAAAAGGTACAAGAGTACACTGAATGATTTTTTCTGGTTTTTGTCAGTTTGACGTCCAAGGCACTTACATTAATTGCATGGAACCGGTCTTTGTACATGTTTTGGCCAGGGCCAGCAACAAGAGACGTACTGGGTGAAATGTAGCATCTGCCCAGGAGCAGGAATATTTTACTTCGAAAAATGACCTGAAAAAAGTCGTTTTCTGATATATTTTTTTAAACTTTTTTGTTTTATTTGATTTTATTTGTTTTGTTTAAAAGTCCTTTCGTGAGAGTGAGGCATTAACTCGACTGGAATTGGACTGGATATCTTATTTATACCTACAAGCGAAAAAATGTTTGTTACTACTTAGAAGCTCTAAAATCTTTCAATAAGATTTAAACAAAATATTTTCATAACATAATCGCAAATCTAATTCTGAACACTACTTTCTATACATAATACGTATTACTGAATCTTTCTTGTTGACATAATCTTCGAAGTCCGCCAAATTTTTTATGCGGCATTATTATAAAGATGTTATATTGTTTAATTACAGCTAGACGAATCTCGAACACCATTCTGTTCCGAAATAAATTCTGAATTATTTTTAACATGTCTAAAAATAAAATTTGAATTAAGCAAGCCGGATAATATTGCTTGAATGTCACGATGTAAACATTTTGCACACGAATCAGACGGCAATTTTGTCACTTTATGATGTTTTCTTGTTGCTTGTTGCAATATATATATATTTTTTTTTTGTTTCAAGCCAACTTGAAATAATTCCAACCACAATGAATTTTAATTTTAGAAATAAAGGAAACAATTTTGTTTGCATTTAATTTCTGTTTTTTAACTATTGTTTCTGATCTTGCATTCTATTGGAGGTTATTTTTAATTATTTATTGTTTTTGTATCAGATGTAGTCAGAAACGCACAACAAAATATGGTTCAGAAATAAATGCGTAAAATTTCTCAATATTGCTATTTATCTATTTATTTTTCTTTTTCAGGTAAGATACTTTAAAAAGTCCGTAATGTCTGGTAAGTTGGTCAAGTAAACACTAACCCGTTAATAAACTTGAAATTTTTATATCGGTTTCTAAATTGTTTCCCTTTTTTTATTTCGTTTTATAAATTCCTTTGTTTGCGGGAATTTTCAGTGAATTTTATATACACTTTCAGTGCAGGATATTATAAAATGTCCGAAGACAAAACTTTTAATAAAGAATTGAAAGAAGGCTAGGAATTATATACTATAGTAATATTAATTTTAGTGTAGACAAACTGGAGGTTTCAATTAATTACGAAAATATTTACTGATCTTATCAAGACAATTTGGAAAGGAATTTACGACCTACAAACTTTCTCTGTAAATAACGTGACATACATATGCTATAAAAAATTATCTATAAAAAATTATCTAAAAACTTATCTAATTATCTATAAAGTGTTTCGATTCTAAGGATATAAAAAGCCTTAAAAACCACAAAAAATAGTTCATCACACTATGGAATTAAAAGATTTTTTGTTTCCTAAGTAATCGATTTTAAATTGCAAAGATAAAATACCGTTTACCGGTTTAGCACAATGTTTTTTCTTCATAAAATTGTCTCTAGATAAATCTAAGTATGTTTTTTACTCACAATACTAGCAGACATAATTATCAATTAAACATATCATGCAGTAAAACTAATATACAACTATCTCAGAGATCATTTTAATAATATAATATCCTTTTGAGTCATTCTCAATTAATATACCAATTTACTCCGGGATCTGTCAGGACTCGATTTTAGGACCACTGTTTTTTTAACTAGATCCTAGCATCATAGGACATCTCCTGAGCTTTGGCTGCACCGTAAGAAAGAATGATTATGTTTTACGCTACCGACTAAAACTCCTCCATCCGGCCTCGAGAACTCCAACCCGTAACCGTTTATCATATTACTTCAAAGAGGGCCTCCTATTATAGCTAATCGCTAGAGCGTTTCTTGTGTCCTCTCGATTCTTTGTAGAGAATATTCTCCATGAATCCTACTCTCTAGCATAAGCCCTATGATGTTGTCTAGCATTCACCGATCCAGCTCCAACTCAGTATGTATATTCAAAATCGTCCCTACTGTCCTTACAATACCGTAAGGACCGATGTCCGCTTAGAAACTGCGTGGAGTAATAGTTCACATTGCCAATCCAAAGTCCAATCCGTGGAAACAGTGTGGCAGTTTATCACTCTTTTTCCTCGCTGTTCTACAGCTCTTGCTATCTACTGAAGGTATGGGATCCTTCCTCCTTGCTGGCCTGTTTTCGCCATACCTCAGCTCTTTTGTCTTAGATGACTCTTCTTTCTTGAGTCCAACTAGGATCACCGCAGCAGTGACAAGGACTGCTACCCTTTTTTTAAGAAACAAAACCGGTTCTTAAAATGCAGAACTTTATGGTCCACTCCGTATATCTTGTTGCCATTGGAACTTGGAGCTCATGGATTTCTTCTCCTTTTTTATGCTGTAGTCAAAGCTCAGGGGATATTTATGATCATATAGCACAGTCTTGGCGAAAAGGAAAATAGGGAAGGGGAGGTAGGGAATTTGGAGGCTGAGTGAAGGTGTCGATGCACATTTCGCTGACCAGCTGTGGTTTGTAGTGCTGTGGAAAAACAGAAGTTGGTAATCTGTTTCACATTTGTATAATTCTGCTCAATAAGGATTCACGAAATTTCACTATTTAGCTAAATCTCTTGTCAAGGACGAAAGGAAACAGCTCGATTAGCAAGTATCATACGCACAGGTAACGATAAAAGAGCACAGTAGAATCGATCTGTAATCTAGGTATTGGTTAATTGATCGTGAAATCGATGTTCAATTTTTTATTGTCTTTATAGTGAAGTTTACAGACTAACATGGTAACATGGGACGATTAATCTATCGACAAATGTTCGAAGTAACAAGATACGTTGAGGTTAGGGAACTGCCTAAGAGCTCTCCGATACAGACCAGCTAATCCGACTCTTCACAGGGGGATAAAAAAGACCCGAAAGCAAAGATCCGCTTCGATATTTCTCGAACGATTCCAATATATATAAGCTTAGAATAAGATGGAGTCCAGAAATATAATCACGGCAGGACAATTTCTAGTTAATTATCCCTTCGAGATTTTTTATTTTGGCTTGGCATTCAAAAAATAATGCCATTCAGACATACAGCTGATACATGTGAAATGATATTCATTATCTACAAGAGCGAACTAAATATTGAGATTCACGATGATTGAAGGAAATACGTGTATCAGGACCTGTAATATAGATTTGTACACCGTCCACATTTAGGTGGATTTTCAAATTTTTCATAACGTCCAAAAGATAATATATATTGAAAAAAGCATTGGACCCAGAATCGATCCTTGTGGCATACCATAATACACTCTGTGAAAAATGGAAAACTTAACGTTCAACAATACCCGCTGGATGTGTTCAGATAAATGCTTTCCTTATCATGTTAACTGCAGAGGAGATAAATTCAGAGGATGACTGTGTTATAACAATAAGAGTTATTTTTATTAGAAGGAAAGCATATATTGTATTACCATTAAATTGTGTGTAAAAATTTTCCGAGATAATACAATCACAGATGTTAAACTATAATTTGTATATCTATAAATGTGTAGTTGCGTGCTTTTGCAAGTATTTAGCTTGAAATTATTGCTGAATACTTCCAAAAGTGTACAACTACGCTCTTATGAATCTACTTATTTATTATTAATTACTTTCATAAATGCTTTAGGTGGTATTGTGATATTAGCTGCAGCAATACGCTTTTAATTTGTCCATTTTTAAAGAAGACAAAATGGATTGCAAGGCATTTTAAAAAACAGATACTTTTTGAAGCCATATTTGCACTCAGGTGAGCCACCACTACAAATGTCTTAAACAAATTACTTTGCATAATTGCTTTAAACAGATGAAGTGATGAATCACATGATAAATTTATGAATACGCCCTATCTCACACTTTCTCGAAATTGAATTCAAAGCTCTGAACTACTTGCGGCTGATGATTCCCAAATGATTTTCTTAATTGTAGCTTTTAACATCCACTCTACCAAAAACGTGTTTATAGCTTTCTAAGTATTTACTCATACCCCACGTGTAAAACTAAACAAATTACCAAGGAGATTATTGGCGAAAATTTCCAAAAATAACTCTATTAAATTAAGATGCCGATGGTGACTTTGGATGAATGTTCTCTCTCAAATTACCAAAGTATCTTCGATGATCCTTTTGAATAATAAGAAATATGTTAATGAGAACGCCTGAGACTGAGGTATTCTATCAACAACAGAATTCTTGTGGTTATTGTATGATTTAGGACTAATTAACCCTTTCGCTACGACATCGACTATAGTCGCTCTCCATCAAGTGCCACTTATTATGACTTACCCTGGAGTTGCTTTTCAATGTTCAAACATTTTATTTTGCAATTTGTTTCCCAATTAACAATAAAGGAACAAATGTTTTCCGAATCAGTCTGGTATGGTCACAGAATGTTCGCTATTGTCTACAATTTGTGCAACTTTGGTGCGGCGTTTCGTTCAGAGGAAAAGACCTCGTCGCGAAAGGGTTAAGGACTTTGAAATACTCGAAACGAACGAAAATTTTATCATAGCAGTGAGAAAGATTATTATTATTTACTCTTCATACTTAATCTGCGAGATAGCAATAGAAAAAAGAAGAATTATAGCAATATTGAACAGAAAAACCAGAAAATCATTATTTTGTCCAACTTCTTCCAACTAGGGAGTATGCCTTAAGGTCAATTTATATTATTAAAACATTGTAAGAAAATAGTTCGAACGGGATAGATAAAGCTAACATGATAAAATACGAAAAAAGACAAAAGATATGCCAAAAAATTTTACGAACTAAGATGTCAATTTCCCCGCTGGAACAGAATTTTTCTTTCCCCTTCATTCTTTGTCCTTTTTTACAAATATCATCAATCAATAAGACTATCTCGTTCGTGGTCCTTAATAATGACTCAACCACTGCAATTCATGACTTTTTCCTATGCCGGCTCCAAGTGTTCGTGGCATCGAAGGGTTGTGATTAAAATTTCCTGGAATTCTCTTCCTACCTGATACCCTCAAACTGCCTGAAGCTAAAAAGCCCCAGTCAAGGCAATGTTATCAAACAATTTGAAATAATGATTCGAAAAGTGAAGTGATCCCGCCCAGAAAAGTGAAAAGGTCAAAAATTGAATATTGTGCTGTAATAAAAATGTTAACAAAAGATGGTTTAATGCCGACGGAGATCTTAAAGGGCGTGGAACATGTATATGGAAAATCATTTTCGATGGTTAAATATTGATCAAAGCATTTTCGCTGGGGACGGAAGTCAATTGAAGATGACCCATGCTGTAGAGGGCCAGCAACGGTAGTTACATAGGATCACGTGGATTTGGTATAGAAAGTTGTTCTGACGGACCGGCGGTTAAAGGCCAAGGAAATCGCTGAACAAACTGGTATATCGAAAACAAGTTTCTTGCTTATTGCCTGTATTATTAGAGTACGTCCACTTTGTCCAGAATTTAGGCATCTGCTGTAATCATTTTTCTGCAATGATGGGTAAAGTATACAGTGGATTGAAACAACTGTGGATACGGTCAGCTGGTCTTTCAGTCGACCTTCGTAAAAAGTTATAGCTGTTAGTAAGCAAGTTAGACATAAGTCAAAAAGCACGTTAGACATAGGTTTGAAAACTCTTTGAAAATGTTCAGTAAACGTTCAAAAATTGTTTGGGCTTTTCAAAAGCAGTTGGAAAGTTGTTTGAAAGCCATTAGGACCTGTTTCGGAACTATTTGGAGTTATTAAACACAGATCTTACACATATTAAGGGCTGTTCAGGGATTTTTAACACGTTGAGTACCACAATTAGCATAAAAACGTTTGTGGACAAATTTCGTGTTAAAATAACGGTGACCGGGCACGGCAATCAACGTGTTAGTAGTCATTTGAAGCTATTTGTGGGCATCCAAACCTATTTTGCAGCTTTTCAGCACTATTAGAAAGCAGTTAAAGAGATATCTGTTGGGTATTTTTTTAGAGCTATTTGGAATTTTCTTGGAAATACATATTACAATGCTAACTAAAACTGTTTTATAGCTGTCGAGAGATATCCAGATATTCAAGATATCATTTGGTTATAGTGATTGCAAGAGATGCTTATATTCCCAATAATATTTGTGCTTTGCGTGATGCCAGAAATTTATGTAGCACGGGTATAAAGTTGAGATAAAATAAAGAAGTAAACATACTAACTTTGCCCCTTCTGCAGTTAGAGAATATAGTTGAAAATTCCACATAATTGCAGAAATCATAAGAAAATTCTTTGAAATCCACTTAATGGAGGATTTTCCTGGCAATAAATAACCACCAAAGTATAACTAATGGTTTTAAGCTCAGGTTTCCGGCTGTCTTCTTACAACATGCCGATAGAACTCACTTTTTAGGGAATTAAGAAGTTTTACCTGAAAGTGACACAATTACCTGAGTCCGGAAATACTTGGAGCCAACTACCCATGATGTCTTGTTGGAACATAAAATCTTGATTATTATTATCCTTATCCTTCTGTTTCCTCTTAACCGTTTCCTTGATACTTATTTTCCTGTAATTTTTCTTATTCTGGATGTAGCTATGAATGCAATAGTGCCTACGGTTTAAACTCATTATAATGTATACACGGCATAATGTATAATTTTCTACTTAAAAGAACCCTACTTTTGCTTGGTTAGAAATCGTTCGCTCATTAATTACAGAACAGGGTTGAGTAGGTTTACATATTAAATTGTCCTCCCTTGAGTTTTATCAGGATATCTACCAGTTTTATTTTTAGATTTTATGTGAAAGGCCAAGAATTAAAAAGATTCAGAATTTTCCTCAAAATGTTGTAATAGAGGACTGCAGAATTAACGGATTATACTTTTAAGACTTTTCCTGTAAATTACCAAAGACTCATTATCTTCGTGCATTTTTAAACTCTCCTACATAATCCTGGTAAGAGAATAAAGCCAGCCTTCTGTAAATATCTGAACTATCATCACCGACGGGAAGTTAATATTGCGGATAACTCTGTGAATTTTCCGCCGTCATAATTCTCATTAAGGCCTCATTTAATTATTGTTCGTTGTATGCAGAACACCCAGGCGTGGAGTAATTTGGTGATTTTCACGTGTAAATCACTTCGCTCATTGTTTTTCATAAGTTAATAACTTTGCAGAAATGATAAATTAATACCAGAATAGTATGTCTGTTTGTAGGTTGAATCGTTTAAAACTTTACCTAGTGGGGTTGATTCGGTTGGATAAGGATATGGATACCTTTCCCCCACTTGTTTGTTTTTAATCAGGTCTAATGCGATTTTTACATGCAATTCGAACATAAATGGGGAAGTTTTCGCTTCAATTGCTGAAAGTTTTTGGTGGTGCAAGTGCGCGTGCTGGGAGCTTTAGTTCTTTTCCTGGAAGACCAAATCGATAATGGTGTAAAATTTCATGGGGCGCCAATTGTGCCCACTTAAGCTGGTTACTCCAACCATTGTGTGCTTAAGCCAATTTGATAAATTACTCGAGATACCCCAGGTTTTTGGCTAGATAACTGAATATTGCTTCCAGTTCGTTTATCTTTTGTTATCTAATTTCGGGTAAACAATTAACTTTTTCATGTACACTGGATTCGCATTTAGGCTACACCTGGAGACATATGTCAGCTAAACTGTGGTGATAAGGAGTGCCACCCTAGCAGAACTATGTAATTATTAAAATAGTCTAAACAACACCCTGGTTATGATGGTAGTATTGATTTTGTACAGGTATGCATGCATCAGCACCCGTTGTCGTCTCCAAGAACTTCTATACATAACCATAAATCCTCCTCTCGAGATGCATTTACATAGCGTCCGTATATTTTTGAATGCTAATGCGACCCAATTTATGAACCACTTAAGTTGCTGTTGCTGGCTTGAAACTTGCAGTTTATGCCTTTTATTTTTGTTGTAAGCTTGCATAAATATATCTTTAAAAAGCAGCACATCTCCGCAGGTTTCTGTAGCCCGACAGTTCTCTGTAGGATTGCATTATTCCAAAGAATTGCATCCAAAAAGGTTTTCGGTGTTTTCCGTTTTTCACCTTAGTTTGTATTCAGCTGTCAGCACAAGAACACTTGCATTTTCTTTCAAAAGCGGCTGGTAGCGTATTCTTTGCCTTGCCTCACAAGGCAAAGTTATGTGGTGTTATGGGGATTTATGGAATTATGAAATTAAGTGAATTCACAAGGGATGTTTGTACACTTTCTGAATACAAAAATTTCGATATTGTTGAATTGCTGAAAGAAAGTGAATTTATTGCAGAAAACTGTGTGTTTTATTTTAATTGTGGATTGCATCTTTTTTTGGTCTATGTTTACCTCGCTGGATGATATTTCCTAAATATTGAGGCAATTTATTATACGATGAAATTTTAAATGAAATAGGTTTCGGTTTACTAAACTAATTATTTTTGATGACCACAAATGGCTAAGTGCACCCTTCTTGCAATAAATTTAAGAAAACTTTTAACGTATTCACCCTCAAAGACTCCACTTTGAGGTTGTTAATACCTAGGCTACTGTAAGCCTATGAACTTTGAACTTGAAATTTAAATTTATTCAAGTCGCAAGGGTGTGAGGCATCCAATTTTATATAATAAGATATGTTATTGAACTAAACACAAATAAAGGAAATGATTTGTTGTTGTGTAATATTTACTTAAGAAAATAAAGAAAAGATCCTAAAGACAAAATAAAAAAGAAATTTATACATAAAAATAAAGTTAAGGAACATAACTAGAAATATATCTATAATAACGGTTTAATTTAAAAAAGAAATATGATAAATTAATTTTAATTTTAATAATACAACGCCAATTAACATTTTAAAATGCCGTTCTTTTCAACTTATTCCAAGGCATTCATATTACTGGGGTTGGCTTACATGAATCAGAGAAAACTATTGACAGAGAAAACTATTGACAGCGGTAGAACTTGTGATATTATTGCAGTTCGGCTCCTCAAAAGTTTTTGATAACAGTAATCATGCCAGATGACCTACGTTTAAGTTACCAGAAAACAGTGAATTTACGCAAATGGCTTATTTTTTGTTGAATTGTCTGCAAATTTTCTCCCATGTTGGAGTGAGTTCAAATCCTACCCAAGACACGGTGATTTATCTGGGTATCAGTGGTTGAGACAATTCTACTTACTAAAATTATACTTGCGAAACCACTGGGGTTTGCATAGTAATAATTTCATGCCAAAAATTGTGCAACATTTATGAGGTTAAAATTTCCCAACTACTTTTTCGAAATTTTTTCTCTTCGACAAAAGTAGATATAAAGAAACGGTTGTCATTTACTTATTATATTTTTATTTTTTTTGTTTATTCCCTGCATATTTTTGTCGCTATTTATTTCTTCTAATTACTGTTTCCTATCTTTTAATAGCAGCATCTTAACTTAGATTGCTAGAATTTTGAATCTTTAGTAGACTATCGGGTTCCATTATAATGTTGTTAATCTTCTAGAAATCTTTCCCGTAGATATATTATTATTATTTTATATTTCACTTATTGTTTAAATTCGATGGACATTTTTTAATTAGCGAGTGTAGAAATTCAATCAGAATATTGTACAAAAGCGTGAATGTGATATTGTATGTTATAAAAATAAGAAAAATTCATTCAAAATCCATGCAGAATTTCTTAACTTCTAAAACTAAAAACAAAACGAAAAATTCGTTCAATACAAAACCAGTTCCTTCACCAATTAAAAGAACATTTAGATCCGTGACCATATTGACTACTTGATAGCGATCGACAGGTTGTTGGTCGCGACATTATGGTTTTGGCTAAATTAGAAATAGGAGCATAAAGCTCCAGGCCAGTTCTAGATCAACTTTGATATCATGTCAGTGTAGCAACACTAGTATATCAAACGTGTAATTAAGTGGTTAGTGGCCCTAGGGTCTCATACATTTACACAAAGAAATCCTATGTTGCTCTATTTCTTGCATGTACCATACAAAACACAGTTTGACTGATTATACAATTTGAGATTTACGACAATTGTCAGGCAATTAGTAAGAGTGCAGCCCACCTGGAATGTCGATTCAATTGACTCTACCTGATTTATTCATGTGCGAGGCAAGCACGACAAGGAAATTGAGGCATTATTTCAATGAAAGAATGGTCGCTACAACTTTTTATTAACACCATCGGTGACGCTGTCGTAGCAGATATGCACCTCTGCACATACCTAATTTGTCAAAGATTTAGATCTAAGTAAACAAAATTTTTCTCTCGTAATTCTCATGGCAGTTAAAATTAGGTTACTGCTGTGGGAGTATTTTTGCATAAATCCATTTAGCAATTTGCAAAAATAAAGTAATTAAGCAAAACCCTGAACACTCTAAAAGCCTGTAAGTACGCCATCCCCACCACCAATGTATCGGCACACGTATTTGAAAATGACGCTCTCAATCGCAAATTGAATTAACGTGGCGGAAATGCTTTTAGTACAGATACCAGGAAAGTAATAGCATCCACGAAAGTTATTAAAAGTTTGCCAAACTGATAGGAAGAGCTCTGTCTGGAGCGCAATAGGGAAATTTTCCGCATCACCATTCACGTATTTTTTCATCTATCCTCTGCATTTTATTTTTGTTGTAAATTTATCAGAAAAAAACGATGAATCTCCTGTATGATGTGAGAATTTTACTTTTCAAACAATGTCTGGTATTGGATACCGTGGTTCGTCGATATTGCAAACGTTCCGACTAGTCTTTTTCAGTATGGCAGTTTGCTCACAGTATCTGAATTATACTCATCTATTGTAGTCTATAGAAGTGTTAAATTTGCATTTAATTTGCAATGTAAATATGAATGCTGTACGAGTTGCGAAAGTAAACACAAAAATAAATTTCAAATTGATGGGACAAATAGCAGACTGTAAAGAGGAAATAATACGCAAAAGTTGTTTTATCAACTTATTGAAATCAATATTCCGAAAATAAAACATTTCCGAGGGATTGTGGAAATATTGATTTGGGAAAGTTCGTTGCGAATATTATTTCTCTGATCGTTGGTTTTTTTTGCAAAACATAAGCAAACTTTAATAATTGTGACAAAATTCGTAGCAGCTTTTAATATTTCCTACATGACAAAAATATTGTATTGAGTCATTGGAATTAAGAAAATAGAATAAAGTTTCAGTTGTTGGGGAAAGGTATCATAAACAAATCCACTGGTGACATGTATAACCTTTAAAAGACTTCTATTTTTCAAAGGAAGTAGATTTTTTCTATTTTTTACTTTTTATAAAACCAGGAGATATTATTGTATTTCCTTCCTTTTGAATGTTCTGTTATTTGAAATGTACGTATGTAATTTCTCAACCGGATTATAACTTCTATAAAAATATCCTATCACGGTATTCCACAACAATAAGATCTTAAACCTTGTAGTATATTTTGCAACAAAACAACCAAGCTTTTCATACCACGAAAATGTGCAAAAAGGTTAAAGTGGTCCTTAGGTCAAATCATATAATCAAATAATGTGCATCTGTTTAAATCGTTGGGCCGTATTTACGTATTAGAAATTAAGAGCTCCATACCAAATAAACATACTCTAATAATTCCAGCATGTTTATGTGAAGGGTAGTGGGCATGGGGCGAACCGATCTATTAGGGAATGAAATTCGAATGATTTTTGCGAATTTCGACGATGAATGTAGAGAGCATAGGGTTTACAAGAAAAATGGCATTGATGTGGGACGTCTTCTTGCGCTTGCTTGCGGAAAATGGCTACACGGCTACGATGATGACTATTTCTTCTAACGAGACCATTGAAAACAAGTTGAATAATACAATGGAAACGGAAATCAAATTGGTAGTTAACTGGACGGAAGATTTCAATTTCGCTATCAAACCTCTCCATCGAGAACAGAAGTAATCTGAGCAAAACATTAGCACTGCGCTTTGAAGAACCACCACGATTTTCGACGTAAAGAAGAAGGAAGAAGGTAGATGTCTTTAGAATCTGGATCTTCACAGCCCGAGAAGGATCCTCACAGGAAGTTGAGAATACCGTGATGTGTTGAGGTGAACCTAAACCTATATAAGGTAATGGTTTAAGTGTTATTTTTCTGAGGGTGATACGTGTACCTATTTTTGCTGTATCAATAACAACCACACTTTTCGAAGACCTTTTGCCATGAGACATAGTGAAAAAGTTCCAAAAATTAGGCAACATCCATAAAGTTTGAATTTTAAAATTATTATTGAGAATTCAACTGTTCGGACCTTACAGCACGTTAAAATCTCTAAACTTCTGCAAGTCTAAACCGACTTTGTCTTCTCATTGGTTTAGAAAATAACTAATTGTCATTATTAGGTCCAGTATAAAAGTTTTTGTAAATGTACAAAACAATTTTATTTACCCACAAAAAAGTTCCCTGCTTTCTAAATAACTAAATAATATTCGAAGATTGCATTAAATTCTACGAAAGACTTTAAGTTATTGCAATTTAATGCAAATTTCTAAGGGTTGACGTAATTCTAACTAAAGCAGCACATCACTAATTATTTCATCATCAAATCTCTTCCTCAAATACAAAAATTTCAAGTTAACATTCAACAGTAATCCATCCCATATCCCGGCAAAGTCAGTTGTTTTAATCTCTCACAAAATTTAGCCAATTACTTATACCCTGTTCATCCCTTTCGATGAGTTCTAAAATCCCTTTATTACCGATTCCATGGAGGCAACCTTTTAGTTGGGTCATTTCATGAGGCTGAAACGATTACATTTCTCCCCGATAAGGTAAAAAGCTTCCATACTTGTACTTAAAACTTTTTCAAAAGTGAAATATTTCCGATCCCAATTTCTTTTATAGATGCTGTTGAAAAACGAGTAACCATGACCCATGAACAATAACTTGGACTGGTCTGAAAAAAAGTAAAGGGAAAAATGAAATCGTTTTTGCTGTATGTGTGGGTGTGTGTGTTTTGGTACATCATTTTACATTCTTTTGGGGGAAGCTATAAACTGCCGATAAGCCGCACAACTATACCCCCCAGGTTTGACAAAAATCTACCATTTAACTTGAACCTTAAAAGAAGGACTCTCGACACTCCCCTCGCATACCTATTTTAACGAAGATTTGAGTAGATTCCTGAACCCCCACTAAGTGCTTTTTTTCATCCCTACAAAAGAACATTACATTTATTTAAGAATTTTACTGTTTTCCGTACACAGAAAGCGGACCGTACTAAATGCTTCTTCAGATATATTTCCCTTTCTCACGACAGTGCCGAGCTTGAAACTTGCCTTTAGCTAGGCTGTGGGGTTGCGGAGTAGTACAAGGGCTGAGATGTAGAACTTCAGCACATGGAGATAAGCAGGTTCAATAGTTCTTCCGCATAGGGAGAAATAAAAACTTTTTCGACTTTTTGCGAGTATTAAATCCTCCTGAAAAAAGTCGTTTTTCTACTTCCTATATGCGGAGCAAAGTTTTCTTCTTCAGTGATGACAAGGCAACCAGGAAAAGCAGTTTTCCTTCCTTTTATCCTAGCAGGTGTATATCCGATTGTAATCGTACGTATGTTTCTTCTCTTTGCTCCGGAGGAAGTTGTACATCTTAGGGCAGATGTTACACTTGATGAACCTAAAATGTAATAGTCCCCAGTTTCCGCTTTACGCTTCATGTGTTTCTGGAGGAAATTTGTGGTGGTTCTGAGAAATATACGAAAGCAGCTAATTGTGTGCAGTTTATTAAAAGGACAATGAGATCCAGAGAGGGTAATTGCTTCCAACAAGCTCTACAAGATTGGACTGATATATGTTTATGGGGGTGGCTTGAAATACAAATTTTGTGTATGTGGCAGTAAACGTTTTATATTATTGCGGACTTCAAAGCTCCCATCCAGCCTACGCAATCATCTAATAGATTATAACAAAAAATTTGTATGATATATAAAAAGTTATTCGAATTTTTCAAAGCAGAAATGCTTTTCCACTAAAGGATTTTCTTCCTACAAAGACACAAGATGCCTATAAAGCAGGAATTACCAGCTTTAAAGGAAAGTTTGCCTTGGTGCTTTAGTGTGGCACTGAAAAATTCTCAACATTCTTAATATATTCAAATTTTTGGTATGGCAAAACCTTATTTAATAAAAGATCCCTACGGAATTTCAAGCCATTGAGTAGGATTTCTTCCAGAGATACAAATATTGCTTTTGTATTTTATAACAGGATTCCAGACGATATTGCAGCTAAAGTACTTCACAAGTAATCTTTTTGTCATGTGTCACTAAAAATTCATTCTACGTTAAAAGAGGAATTTAAAGATTCAAAAGGTTTTTATTTTTACTTCGCAACAAAACTTCAGGATTATAAATTTATCAGGTATTCCCATAAATATTAGGAAATTTGTATGATGCACATAGCACAGCTTAGACGAAGGGAAATTTTAGATAAGAGGATATTGAAAGTTTTAACCTGACAAATGTTGACAAATAATCTTTGAAACGAAATTTTATTACGTAACATTTTAGCGGCTTCAGAAGTGTAATTTTCGTCAGAAAAAATTGTATCCTGCAGAAGAGAAACTCTGCCGGACGTGCGTTGTGCGTGGATTCGTTAAGAATCATATTTGTAGTCCCCTTAGAAGTAACGAAGGGTAGAACTGTGATAACCGCAGATTGTTCACGCAGATCACAGTTTTCAGCCCCTGTGGATGGGAGTTCCGATCTGCCCGCTTCCAGAGTAGTTCAGACATCCCCTTAGAAAACTGTGGTATGCTTTTCGAAGCATAATTTGCATATATACATATGCGCTGCCTAATCCCCATAGACAGTGCTCGCCCCACAGTTCTCTTCAAGCAACTGAACACAAGATGGCAGCACTTGGTGAGCATAAACATTTTAAATTGAATTAAATTTTGAAGTTGGATTCACTTCGAAAAACACGAGAAATGCCCATGGACATTTATTTGAAACTTCTTTGACCAGTCTATAACTGATTAAAGCTATATTTAGACTACTTTAATTTCATGCAAAAAGTTTGTGGTTTTTTGGATCGTTAATTATTAAATTGCCTCAAGTTCATAAAACGAATAATAATGCACTCCGCAGCACAATTTGTTTTAATCAACCGGACAGAAAAGCCTTCAATTAACAACATTTATTTCGTATGGGGTATAATATCCTGAAAATCAACAATAAAGTCGTAACTCTCCATTTACCACTCAAAAGCCTCATACGCAATTCATATAAGCCAATTGTTAATCGAAATTAATTAACAAAGTGAATTGCTGATTGTATTAATAATTTTTGCGTATTTGTTCTCGTTCGTCAGGCATTCACCGTTACATGAGGGGAGTTATGAAATATTAAATAAATCAGAACCCATCCAAACTCCCGTCTGCGCATCGGTTAATTTTAATTAAATCGAATGCGATAATATCGCTCAAATGAAATATATTTAATAGGTGATTGGCTAAATCTATGCAAAACCGAATCTGAATCGCATATCTGTTTTATGTCCACAGCACACTGCCTTAGCATCCGTAGAAGGGGCGGTGAGCAGGGTAATTCCACCGTAATAGCATTTGGTGCCACCGCAAATATTCATTAGAGTCAAACAAGGACATTTTCAAGTTATTACACGGTAGCATTAGTTATTTGAATTCATTATCGTGCACTAAGCAGCACTAGTAATTTCTATTCAAACCGATTCAAATTTAAACATGTAAACAATAACTTGAGCCATTGTTTGAACTATTTCAGCTGGGGAGATGCTGATATCCCGGGGGATCAAACTATAAGCGCCGGTATAGCGTTGTATACAGTCAAACCTCAGTTCACAGGAGCAGACAAAGTTTTGCTTGCTATGCTCATGCTGGCTGCTGAGACATTGGATCCTCCAGCCTTACATTTATCTTGGTATGCATTGCCCGTATCCAAATTTATGGAAACTTTTGCACTTTCCTTAGGAATAGATTCCTGGTAAACTGCAGTGATAAGTTCGAATAGAAATAAGTCATGGAAACCTGGTCCATTGTAGTTTTAGGTGAATTTGCCAACTCTTTTGAAATTGGTTAATCTTTTATGGCGAAGGACAAATGATTTGGAACTTGTGCTGACCTCAAATATGTGTCCTTTCAGGTCAATGGTGGTAGCATAGCTGAGCAAGCTGGTCTTATTCCTGGGGATGCTGTCATCAAAATCAACAACATAGAAGTATTCAACCTTAGACACAAGGATGCCCAGGACATCATAGTCAGATCAGGAAACACTTTCGACGTAACAATCCAAAGGTGAATTCCACCAACCAATAAATGAATATTCATTTGATACCAGTAAAAATTCATTAAATAGAGGTGGCTCAACGTGGCGGCCCGCAGTTACCCCTGTGGGAGGTCTCCCAGCTCCTTCTTCTCTCGGCAATAGCATACCAACAGTGACGAAAACTTCTCTAGCTCACAGACCGCAAGAGGTTCGTCACATTGGCAGCGGTTACAACAATTCAGCTCGTCCATTCTCATCTGTAAGTATTTCACCGGAGGTGGAAGTGGAGGTGGATTCTGGCAGCAATTTCTATCGATTGATGACCCAACCGCTCCATATTTGAGTATTTTTCTTTTAAATGAAAAACTTTTTTGCAATCGCAACTTTTTCGCTTTTTAAAAAACTTTTATCCCGCTCCATGTTTTAGGTTAATGGAAGTGATGGTCAAGTGAAGAGCATTGTCAACAAGCAGTACAATAGCCCAGTCGGCATTTATAGCGAGGAAGCTATTGCAGAAACTCTATCCGCACAAGCTGAAGTATTAGCTGGTGGTGTACTCGGGTGAGTAAAGAATTGCTTAAAGTGGGATGCATTTAAATTGCATGCATGAGAGGTACTTGAAGTACTGGGGTAGATTAAAGGGAACTTTCGTATTGTGAAATAAATTCGCGCTTCAATTGTTTTACATTATTGAGTTGAATGCAAAATTATTTTTCACTTAAATTTTTGACTCGAATACATAGCAGTAATGACTCGTTTATACTAGTATAGCAGTGGCGTTATTATTACTTGTTCAATGGTTTTAATTTCACATTAATGGCAATGCTCTCCTTATATATCACCCACAATATCGGAATTTTGGCAGTTCTTAGAGGAACTTACCTTATCTATGGTTTTCTCTCTTTGACAGGTACCAAACCTCCTTTATATTTGTAGTAGTTGTAGCGGTTTTGCTTCAGTTCAGGCATCTAAGGTAATTATGGCGTGATATAATTCTGGTCCTCGGAATACCATAGTCGCTCTCTGTTTTACTATGATGTCGGCTTTTTCGTTCTATTAACTATATGTGTTGTCCTGACCCAAACCCATTGAATTTTTGCACATATTCCATCGCTAGAGATGAATCTACCTCTCTTCAGTCCCATCTACTACCTCGAAAAATTTCAGCCATCAAGTAATGGTCTTTCCGAACCATCTTTCGGACTGTAGTTGAAACATCCTGAGAATCAAGTCAGTAGTAAAAATCTTAATAGCCACTTGTAGTTGTTCAAACCTTTTTAACTGCAATTTGAATTCGATAAATATTTAATTGGATTTAATTTGTAGCGAAAGTTTACGAACTATTACCACCTTACGACAAACTATTCCTATTGTATTGCCTCTGTAAGCTCCCTAAATCTAGAAATCTGAAACCTTCAGACATAGCCAAAAGCTTGTTTCCACCACCAACTACAAAATAATTAAATCTACTCGCATATCTATAACTCCTACTGTGCGCTGAATTTATCCTCCAAAGATTAAAATTTTCATCGTACAATCCGTGGATTGTATCTGCTCCATAATTAATTTTACCCGTTTTGTATCTAATTCCCTTCCTTAATCTGATCTTTTCCATTCCGCAAAATTTTCGTTGGGAATAAAATTTACATTCAAAAACAGGCGGAATTTTCATTTTCACAACAATTTACGGGCCAATAGTGGCAGCGTGGGTAGTCGACTGAACGACCCAAATTATCTACAGTAGTAGCACCCCGGGTAGGAAATAATGTCGAGCAATAATTATCATGCAACACGAGTAATCAAATCAAGAGCAAATGTACTGTTTCAGTACGTGTTTAGTGCTAGAAAATTCATTTAGAATTTATGGTGGCTATAGGTTTGTTCCATCTGCACCAGGAAGAGGATCCTTGCACTTAGATATATACGAGATACAGGAAACCTATTCGTTTCGGGGTGCGGGTAAAATGAGTCTAGTTGAAAAACTTTTCGCCTTGTTACATAAATAAAAGTTAAGACCAAGAGAAATTATTTTACACGAGTTGTTACTGTTTTATTGCCTATAAAGGAGATCCGGAACGTCTGCATGCGGTGTAGAGTGATAGAATTCGTTGAGAAATGAGAAAAGTTGGGATTCACTCGGTTTCGTGGTTTCTGGTTTATTTGTATAATAAAAAATTTGTTTAAGTACACATCATGAAGTAAACAGATATCCTGGCAAAGTTTTGGATATGTTGCCAGATATATGCACCAAAATTGGTTTGTAAAGGACACA
>QYTT01082030.1:0-10630 GCA_006980735.1 Dasypogon diadema
TGCCGAGGTGACGTCACGGTCAAATGTCATTTTTTCCCCCGAGCACACCGGGGTATACCATGATACTGGACAACAGTGAGATTTTTTACTTTTAATTAATTAAGTTATTAATTGAATATCACTGCAATTGACTAATAATTCTGTTATAATTGCTAGTTTTCCACAAACACCTGTTTTGAACACTAATAAGGCTCATATTACATTTCCTACAAACATTCAAACGTGATAAATGGGAAATTGATACTATGTAAGTGGGTTGGCAGCACCAGTTTGACGCAACTCATTTTGTATGGAGGATTTCCCGCCGTATTGTGACCCCTTGTCATACACTCACTCAGGTGCCGTCGCTCGTCGTCAACTGTTGTGTTGCATTTCCATCTTTTTCGTTCGTAAATCGTTCATCGTTCCGCTGCCGTACGGGTACGAGTTGTACGGACACAACTGGTGTTGTGTGCACATTTTACTCTTGCTCTCAGTCTCAGTCCGCGAGTCGTTTAAGTGTGGAATAAATCGAACTTTCTTGCAGCCATTTTAGCAAGGAACTTTCTTGGTAAAAGTCTATTTCTTAAGGTGGCAATTAACTGGACTACCTGTCTGGATAATTTATTCAAATAAAGTGCTGTTAGATACTTCTATAGTGCAAAAATCACAAACAACTTTACGAATTGTGGCAGTCGGAGTCGGTTTGTACGGCAAATGTGGGTCGTGCGCATCGTTGTATTTCGCAGTAGAATTCCAAATTGTGTTTTTGTAAATTAAATTACTTAATAAAGTGTGCAATTGGGTATAAATAATCAGAAGTCAGAAGATTGTGCTCCAGGTTGTAGATTTTGTGTTGGAAAAGTTGGGAAGTGCAGAGGTGTGAGTACGGATAGACGTTTAATACAAAGCTGAAAGCAATTGAAGGCAAACAGTGCTGTTAACCGTAGTTAAATAGTTTACGTGAAGATGAGGATATTTTTTGTGGAAAGTTTGGTAAGTAATATCGAAGTAGTAACCGAAACGAATATCTTTTTACTAGCGCAGGAAACAAATTTCTTTATCGTCGTCACAGAGTTCAATGATCTTTTATTATGGAATTTATTCAACATGTGGTGCGATTTAGTAAATAATTTAGCTCATTTCGCAAATATAAAAAACCAAAAAGAGCAGCACGAGTAACATTTTTGAATGATTATTTCACCACGTTTCTTAATATACTACAAACGTGTTTACACAAGGAGAAAACAATATGTACAATATTTATACAGCGTAAATCCATGCATATTTTTTAATTTTGGGCTACAACAATTCTAATAGATTTTAAATGTTTTTTGGTTCTTTGGTGGTTTGTGTACGAATCTGATATGATAGGGGACATTAGGGACGTTTAATTTAAATGAATGCTTGCTTTGCTGCTCCTTTTCGCTTAGCAACTACGAATTTTTTAATTGCAAATTTTGGCATTTTTACTCTTTTTCACATAAATACGCAGTTTTCTTACATAATTTGAGATCATCATACATATTTCGCTTTAATTGCATGTAGCAAAATATCCGGTGTGAGTGTATTTTGTGAAGGATTGTTCTATGTCCTATTAAAAAATATTCCCTATTCCCTTTCTTCAGCCAAATTTTTTCTAATTATGCTCCCGTTGACTTCGAAGTGATGAAATCTGGCACCTTGGCTATCTTCATTGTATACTTTTTGTTTTAGCTGCGGGCTTATTCTGATAATGCAAAGATTTTATTTTGAGTTTTGCAACATTTGTGGCTTGAATGAAAATTTTATCTCGATTATCTGCCCCTTAGCGTAATTAAAGCCGGGTGTTTTTACGTTAAGTGAAACCAAGATAATTTCCGATGATGATGTAAATTTGTTTAAGGTGCCTGGTTACCACCAATGCCCTTCGTACACGAAGCTGCTCAAAAATTTTTTTAAAGTAATAAAACTTTCTTTTAAGTTACCAATTAGTAAATTGTGCGACACCGCCCATGCCATTTCAATGCAAGTCCGCTCACGGCGTTACTAGTTGGTAATCAATTTGCAACGCGTTTGTGGTTAGTCACTATCGACATGTCGTGTTGATCTCCAGATTATCAGTTACAAATCGGTTTCATTTTTTGGCTTGATACTGGAACAAAAGTTATTCGAGTCCAATAATTTATGTAGCTCTGTGTGCGAATCATTGGTCACAAACCAGTTTGCGATTTCCATCATCAACCAGTCTATCACAACTGAGTGTGCGAAGGGCCTAAGTCTTTTCCCCGCCAATAAGGATCGCTGTTTATATTAGAAATTATGTGCCATTTACTGTTCCCACTTTAAATATGTCTAACGTTGATACCGTGTGTTTCTTCGATAAATTATATCATCGGTCAATTAATAAAAAATTTCTCTTCTAAAATCGTCCTAGCAGGCGACTTCAATGTGCATAATATGCAATGGCTCGGGCATTCTTCTTCTACAAGTTTGGCAGAGCGTTGAGCTATTGTGCGAATCTTTTCATCTGCAATAGCTAGTTAGTTGTGCCACACGCACGCTTCCCTGGTGTTTTGAGTCACAATGCTAATCTTGTAGATTCATCCCGAAAACTACTCAGTATGTATCACCTCACCACGACAATTCAGATCTTTTCCTTATACGAATGCAAAGTTATTCATTTTGGTTCAAATTTTTTGGTCATATGGTTCAAATTGATAAAAATAATTGATTTTAAAAGTGGAATTTCACAAAAATACAGAATTCATAAATCGATTGTTCCGCGTACAATATCGAAATATGATTCCACGTGAAACCTGGAAGTATTGCCTTTATGTGGTCGACTCCGAAAAACGACACAAAGAACTAACAGACCAGACTAAAGACTAGTCCCCAGTCGTTGGCGCAAATTGTACAATGTCTTGATTTAGATTTCGATTACAGTCCTGTCCGAAGCTAAAATTTGTTAATGTTTTATTGGTACAGTTCACGTAAGAACTGCAAATACTTAAATAAACATATAATAACCACGATGGGCAAATAATAATGGGCCATAATATCACACGGCCTCATATTTGTACCATTACAACCGACCTAAAATTCATAATCGAAAATAACTTCCATAACTTTTAATTACATAAAACTCGTGGCTAGCAAAATAGTTAACACTAAGGGCCGGCTAACTCCTCTATTTCCCACCTTCCTTTAATTATAATCGCGTCAGTTCCTGTGAGCTAAGTTGTGCTTGGCTCCTAATCGGTAAAAAGGAAAAGAAGAATTTGAAACAATTTATTTACCACGTACACATTAGAAATAAAATCAGTAAAAGCATTAAATTACGTCAATTTATTATCAATAGAAATATATTTAAAAAAATTTGGCACGCAATATAAATTACTAAAAGCGTTCACGAAAGACTTTAACTCGGCAAAATCGAAATTCTGGTTAATGGGTCTGCCTTGCCTGGAAAATGTCAAATAAATTTTGGAAGATGCAAAGGGTAGATATATAAAAAAAATACATCTATCTATTCTTTCGCCCTCAGATTTTGAGTTTGAGGGAAGGAGTTATATTTTGAAGCACTTTTGGCTAGTATGTGTTTGTTCGGAAACGCTCCATCTATTTATATCATGATATCTATGATAGTATCTGATTACAGGATAACATAAAATTTGACCATCAGAATAAAAATTTTAGTAAATAAATACATCTTTTTCAGAGAATATGTCATTATTCCGTGGTTATTTTTCTCTTTGAGAATTATATTTAACCCTTTTAGACTCAGTGTCCGTCCCAGTGGACATGGAAAAGATAGAATATTAGTTTTGTCTATTCTATGGACATCACAAGAACTAATTCCAGTACGTCCTGAATATGTTTTAGAAGCCAAATTTTTTAAAAATTGGATTCATTAGTCACATTTCCTCAATACATAGTATCTAGTCCGGTAATTTTTTCAGAAGCTTTGGCAGTGAGTTTTGTCTTCTGCAAGAATTGTATTGCTAATAAGTTATCAAACAGATTTTTGTAAAAAACGTATTGTGTAGTAACTAAATAGCATTTTAACAAGAGAATGTCCTATACAGACTTTCATCACTTTTATATATAGCTACTCTTCAGCCCATTTGTCCATCGGGATAGACATTCTGTTTATTCCACATTATTAACTTTTTTCGAACTGATGCTTTTGATTGTATTATTTGAGTCCCCTATTAATAAAAATCAAAGCAACAAATTTTTCAAGTGCAGCAAAGGTTAGTAATTGACGTGAGTTTAATAAAAATCACTTTTCTATAAAATAGTGACTTCTTGAAGTCCGCATGCATGCACAATTTCTACAGTATTTTAATTATTCTAACAAATTCTTGTAAATGAAAAAGATTGGCCTGAAATAGTTGCTATTATCATGATTACTCCAACGCGGGAGGAAAAAGAGAAACGTTTTTTTCTATGCTATTTTCTTCTCAAGGCCTTGAAATAAACAAACAGAAAACAACAACATGAGTGTGTCGAAACATCTGTTCCTGAAATTGTACAAATCACTTAACACGAATTCGGAGGAAATTTCCTGGTTGGAATTCCGCAGATTTCCCTACCTAGAGAGCTCTCAGCACTGACTCATGCGATATCACCATCAGATTAAATCGAACCCATACATAAATAAGGTTAATTTTTTACTAAGTGATTGTTCTGTAGTGTTGCTTTTTTTCTTTTGCCTTTTATTTGCTTTAATCACACATTCTCACAGAATAAGGAAACGAAAACGAAACGGATGAACGCATACATTTATGAGTTCTTGCTCTTCAGTCGCGGGAAGAGGGATAAAACTTACAAATGTCGCGGCGTAGAGAAATGTGTAAATTGTGTGGTGCCTGAACTTTTTCCTAAATAAATAAATATATTGTGACTTATGTAAGGTAAGAAAAGAAATAATCGCGTTTAAAATACAGTTCTTTGGTGATATCATAAAGTTAATAAATTGTTTTACTCGTGAATCAGGAAACGTCAAGAAATTTTCGTAGTCTCTCTTGAAAGTTAAAAATGGCGGATGCAGTAGATTTTGCCGTCGGCTTTAGTGAATTGTGTGGAAAAACATTTTCTGGAAGTATTTAAGTTGAATATAACAAAAGTGCTTGGACATTGTGAAATTGTTGCTTTAGACGCGAAGGTGTGTGTTGTTTTAGACGTAGTTTTGCATTTCTACCTATTGATTTTTGGTAATTAGATGAGTAATGTGCATGGTGGTGATTAATAAGGAGTTCCCTATAAAAGGTGTTCAGCCGTTCTTCAGCAGCTAAATCAAGTTTTTAATACATGTTACACGCATTATGAAAAGTGAACGCATGAGCAACTTATGAATAATTAAATTTGCTCGATAAACTGCTTATTCAAAAGGAGCAGATGTGTGAAATGAGCAGTGTAGGAACGACGACGTTTAAAAGAAGGGTGTACGCAAACAAGTCAGCGGCTGCCAAGTCATAAAATTTATCTAATGACAATGAGCTGGCTGAAAAATGAATTATTCTACGGCAAAGAAAATGTTATGACAACGTCACTCACTCAATCCCCCGATGCGGCAGCCATCGGAATCAAATTATAGATCTCTTCAGCTGATGCTTTCGCTTATTTGCCACTGTTTAACAACACAACGACGTATTATGATCGAAGACAGTGAGCTCGGAAATTATGCAAAGTCCCCGAGCCAGGATAGCCCCAAGATTTAATTTTCGACGACGTAAAACTTGTTTTGCACTCATTTAATTCTTTATTCCGCAATCATTCGAAATGTGTGCCCGTCGGCCGTCACAAGTGGTGGATACACGATTTTGATCGGACATTGGAACGCTCTTTCTGCTTAAGCTAAAGATGTGATTATGATTGAGATCACTTCCATGAGTTATCCCCCCAGTGCTCTGTTTAAATGATTGCTTTGAAACCAGCCAGATAGTTTTCGTGTTTAACAATTAAATCCCAACAAATAGCGACATTAACACTAGGTTTACTGACGTTTCTGATATACCTATCTCTACGAACACGCGTCAATTTGACGCAGAGACGAATACATATAACAACACTTAGAAAATAATGTAATTATATACTATAAGAAAAAAATGAAAATGTGAGATATATATTTATGTAAAGGTTTTATTATTCAATAGTTTTATTACAGATTATTTCAATATTCGACATTTATTTCGCACATTTTTTACACAAATACTCAATTTTGTTTGTACATTTTCCGCAAACAACCTTTTGACATATTTTACAGATGTTATTGCTCCTGTTTCTTTTACAAAAGCCAATTTGGCAAGTCCTACGTTCTCCCGAAGTACTAGGTAACGGGAGATTATAATCTGTTGTTGGATTTTTTCTTTTCTCCTTCTGTAAGTTCTTTGGCCAACTGAAATAGAAACTCCTTTCTGGATAATTTTGACCCAGTACACTCTGTGTATAATATCCATGCGTTTATTGCCGCTAAATCTAAAATGTTGAAGAACACCTGGAGAGGCCATCGAAAAGATGCTGATTTGCTGGTATATTTGCGAGCCATTTGGTCTACTACGTCGACTCCAAACTTTGTCCCATTGTAATATGCTATTGTTTCCGGGGTATGTTTTTTATTGTCTTTTATTTTTATAAAAGTATGCTTAGTACTTAGTAACAGCACCTTTAGATTTGGCTTACTTTTATATATAGTAAGTATGCAGTTTCCTGATTTATAATGTTCTGAAGAATACAACTTCATTTTATCTTTCTTGCTTTTTGCTGGCTTTGGTAGTTCTCTCTTGTTGGCTCGAATAGTTCCAACTAAACTGGTTCCTTTTGCAACTAATTTTTCAGCTAGAGGAATACTGGTGAAAAAATTATCCGTAGTTATATTTCTTCCGTGATGAAGATATGGTTCCGCTAACTTCATAACTACAAATTCGCCCAACGGTGTTGAATTTCGCGTTTCATCCTTCCCTAGGTAAGGGATCCCATTTATAACGTATTTAGATTGCACATCTACTGCCAGCCAAAATTTGATGCCAAATTTGTGAGGCTTATTTGGCATGTATTGCGTGAATTTGCAGCGGGCTTTAGTAGGGAACAGTTGCTCGTCTATTGAAATATTTTCGTGAGGTTTATAACAGCATTGGCTATTGTGTATAAATTGATTCCATATTTCGGATATCATTGCAAATTTGTCGGTGCGTAAACGTCTAGATCGTTCCGTTTTTTTATCAAATCGGACAAATCGAAGAATTTGCATGAAATCATCTCTGGACATTGTATTAGAAAAAAAGCAGGTCCCCATTCTTTGGACCACAAATAAAAAGCATTCAGCGAATTTGCTTCATACGCTCCCCTAGCGTACAAAATCCCAATAAAAGCAAGCAACTTTGTGGTTGAAATCTTCCAATCTCCTTTCAAAACACGACCTGCTTCTTCTTCAGTACAACTTTTTATATGTTCTATCATCTTTTTGGTTATAATCAAATGAAAAGCACTGCTTACGTTACCTTCCATCACATTGCGTTTTGCGTAGCCAGTAGGCCCAGCGATGTCTTTGAAGATTGTGTGGAAAGGATAGCGACCACTAGATCCGCCCACTTTCAATTTCGTCCAAGTTGTTCCATCGACCGCTATTTCTGTATCACAGACTGCCTCCGAATTTTGGGACGATCTCCTAATACTTGTCTCATTCTCGGATTCAGAATCGGAGGATAGGATACGCATCCTTTTTCTGCGAAGACCAAATTTCTGATGATTTTCTTTTTCACTGTCTGATGAGTCCCCTGCTTGCATACTTTCATAAGATTCCAAAATCTCGATTTCATCCTCGTCTTGAATCACTTCATTTTCATCCTCTTCAGAGCCAGAACACTCTTCACAAATACTAACTATGTTTTGTAAAATTTTATTTCCTCTTCTAGACATATTTAGATGATACAGAAGGGCTTTTTATCAAAATAGTATAAAATTGAGGTTCACAATAATATTACTAATTCAAAAAATATTCTAGTACTTTATTTTTCAATACTCGAACTAAGCAACTGAAACCTTCTAAATCTCTTCGCACTCTAACATCAACTGACATTCTGCGTTCCCTTCTTTCTCTTATTGCGCAAAAGTTGTTTATCGCTTTGTCTTTGTATAAATTACGATCACGTCAAATTGACGCATATCCGTAGAGATAGGTATACCACATAAAGAATTTCAATATTTCAACACTTTTGAAAAAAGTAGACCTCAATATATATTTATCTCGACCACTGGATAAAAGTCAATACAAGAAATAAGATAAAAATGCAAACGGTGTTTGTACTTTTCCTTATAAAATTTGAAATGCGTCAAAATGACGCGTCTCGTAAACCTAGTGTTAATGGGGCAGATAATTGCTATCGGAGGAATCTCCTGTCTCTATCAAGAATATGTGTTGAAATTAGTACGCAAATCTAGCTAGAGCATTTCCATTTTCACTCTGATAAAGGTTTTCACTAATTGAAAATCTAAATAAATAGAGCATTACTTTGATACTTTCTTTAAAACTCCTAGCTGAGCCTGCAGTAAATTTTCTATACTTAACTGCTCCTTGGTACTTAGCAATAAAAAAATGAAGGAGCTTAGAGATTCGGCTTCATTTCATTTTATCCACTTAGCCATTTTTACTACAGAGCTCAATGTCTAAATTTCGTTAAAAAGCGGACAACTGCTTTTTGCAACTGATCCTCTTAATTTGAAACGTGGTAAATTTGTAAAAGTATGTTCAAAATTGTAAACTTTTTAGGGACCACAAATGTTAGGAGGGAAAGAAAAGGATAATCTGTTTTATAATATCACGTATTGAATAGCTAAGCTTTTCGTGTGTAATTCTTAGAAAAATGGCATAACTTTTTTAAAGATTGGTTTGATTTGTAAAATAGAGCAGAGTTTTATGTGTTCCGTTCAGGTGGGATTAGAGTACTCCCTTTTTGGAAAACTAGAAAGTTGAGATGCAATGTGATAAGAAATCTCAGAAAAGAAAAGGAACATTTTACTTAACAGTGCCCCTTTTGCCCCTTATTTTTACAAGTGTATTTAAAATATCCGCATCGATAATTGAAGTTTTTCATCTGTAACTTATAATTTCCAAATTCTAACTCAAATTTTTAAGTATACACAGGTAACTGAATGTACGTTTAATATTTAAAATTATGAAACATGCCAGAGGCGGAATTAAAATAGGGACCAAGCAGACACGAGCAAAAAACTGATTACGTGCTTGCCTAGCACAAACAATGCCATGTAAAATAATCATCTAGTTTTCGTTCATTTCACAAAAGAGAATAGGCGACTGATTCTCGCACAAATCATGCCTTCTAAAATACGTCACAGTTTATTCTCATTTATTTGGTAATTCCCTTTTTTCTCCAACATTCTTCACTAATTACCCTTTTGCTTTTATTACAACTACTATAATTGCTAATGTTCAGCCAGGCAATTTTCATGTTCACTGTTACTGACAATAATCCAGTTTACATGAAGATTGTCAGGATTTGGCAAGTCAATCCCATCAACTGGAATCGAATGTAAGCTAATCCATTTTCATCCATTTTCAACTCAATCACCGTTTAAATGTATTTTGGGTTTTGTTAATCTAATCCCGGTTCAATCCACCATGAATCTTGCATGTAAACATAGTGATTATTATTTATTCCAAAAATCTACAGGAACTATATTTTTAAAATATTATTCTGTCTCCTCCGTCTATTGTCAATGATCTCTGGACGCAGTTTTATTGTTTGGACACACAACAGTGTTGAAAAATAGTTGTAAACAGCTAAATTTAAACTGAGTGCTGTTATAAGAAAAGTAATATATTTTTTAGTCATAAAATTTAATATTTCGTAGATGATGACTTACTTCTGGCATTGCATTTAAGTATTCGAAATTTTGGTGATTTTCAGATTGTTGCTTTAGGTGCTTAAAGGGCCCCATTCACGATCAAGTAATATGGTCAATTTTACTTGAATGACTCATCGAGACATTAAAATTGAACGTTTATGGGTGTCATCAATGTTACAACAAGTAAAATTGACACATTGATGAAAATCAAGAGCTGCTTGATTTCGTCAATGTTAATGTACAGCAGCAGCAGCCAACAAATGCGCTTCCATTCTAAAAAGTGCAAATCGCAAATAAATTTGTCAATTTTACATTAACGTGTATGGGCGAATTTTTTGGTCAATTTTACTTGACAATGCTACGCAATTTTGCTTGACAATAATCATTGATCGTGAATGGGGCCCTTAAGACTTCTTTGATAAACTTTGGCATTCTATTGTCTTAGCTAAGCTGAAAGTTTATTTTAGTTCAATGGATGTATTTTATAACGATATTTTATCTGCTATCTCTACTGCAAAAAACTGTGTATTAATATCGGGGTATTTACAAAAAATAGGAAAAGTTATTTGTGTAAAAATGTTTTAGTGTAGAAATAATATGATGTTTTCCGTTTGTATCACCGACCTCTAATAAATGGACTGCTTAATTTCCTATTTCATGTGGGGCCAGTTATCCTAGACACACAATGCTTATCGGAAAAGAGTCAACAATATAAAAGTGGTGCCATTCAATTTAATTCATTTATTTATATGTCAATGGTTTGTATACAATATTGCGAAACTGATCCCATATTTTGTGTAAT
>QYTT01082030.1:10650-27300 GCA_006980735.1 Dasypogon diadema
ACAGCTAAATTTAAACTGAGTGCTGTTATAAGAAAAGTAATATATTTTTTAGTCATAAAATTTAATATTTCGTAGATGATGACTTACTTCTGGCATTGCATTTAAGTATTCGAAATTTTGGTGATTTTCAGATTGTTGCTTTAGGTGCTTAAGACTTCTTTGATAAACTTTGGCATTCTATTGTCTTAGCTAAGCTGAAAGTTTATTTTAGTTCAATGGATGTATTTTATAACGGTATTTACAAAAAAAAAGGAAAAGTTATTTGTGTAAAAATGTTTTAGTGTAGAAATAATATGATGTTTTCCGTTTGTATCACCGACCTCTAATAAATGGACTGCTTAATTTCCTATTTCATGTGGGGCCAGTTATCCTAGGCACACAGTGCTTATCGGAAAAGAGTCAACAATATAAAAGTGGTGCCATTCAATTTAATTCATTTATTTATATGTCAATGGTTTGTATATAATATTGCGAAACTGATCCCATATTTTGTGTAATCACTAACACACTAAATTTATGCATGTAAATTTAGTAATTTTTGAATGATGCTTGGAGAATATTCAATTTGTAAAGCCACTTAAAAGGTGCAAGAGCGCCACACCACTTTTTGTAAATCCTAAAAAAGTTTATTAGTGATAGCCTCACTTATGACAGCCAATGAGGTTTTTGCTCGATAACGGCTAGATTAATTAGCGCAGCAATTGTCATCTCCAATCAATAAAGTGCTAAATGGGCATACAACTGGGACCGGTATTATCTCCAACACTTTTACCAATTTACAATAATAACCTTTCGTCTAACTAACCTTTATCCACTGAGATGAAAATGAATGAAATGAATGATACTTGTTAAACATTTTGGAGGGCTCTCTGTTCTGGTATAAATTATAATTTGTAATACATAATTGGAATAGGAAATATTTAAAACCCCTTGTTGTCCAATACCCGCCATATAGAAACCACGTGTGACGAGCTTTCTGGTCCGTCTTCATCACACGGAAACCGTATTTATTGATAGCAGTTCTTTGCAAAATTAGATATTGAAAAGTATTGATCTAGAGAAATTTAATGCTCCTACTATTTCCCAACCATAATCTTTAATGTGATAAAATCAAGCAATGGTGATGAAGAATATATGCTTTAACGGTTTCTTGGTTACAAGTTGAACCTGACAGACACCTACTTGTGAAATGTTATACCGCAAAGAGTTAAAATGAGACGTCGTCTTCGGAGAAGTATCTTCTGCTACTAATTCAAAACTTGTTGACATATTTGTGTTAAGAATTGTTAATAATCTGAACTGGATAGGATCACGTTTTTTTTATGAGATATCTTGCTTAAATGTGGAGGATTTTCCATCGGTAAAACAAAAACAAAACATTTCCAGAAAATTTACTCAAATAACTCTTTAAGAGGTGTAGGCGTTGTGTCTATTCTATCTAAAATTCATATAGAAAACAGGCAGCATAAAAATTCGGTTAGAAAATATCGCCCATTCATAGTACATTAATGCCAAGTAGCAGGTGGTAATTATTGTTTATTAGTATTGGTATTATTGTAAAAATAAGCAACTCTTGCATTATTTGTGCAAATTAGATTTTTGTTAATTTTTTTTGTTAGCTGTTCATTATTCGTACATTGACCAAAACTACATTTTTAAAAATAAGCTAAACTATATAGCCATAAATTAAGTTACAAACTGAGTCACAATTATATTTGCCACTGTGGTTAAAACAAAACCTATTTGTCTAGTTACGCGTCTTTATATTAGCTGCCTATAGCTTAATAGCTGCAATTGGCTTACGCTACCTTTCATCTTCCATCTACCTTTTCACACGCGTACATGATAGCAGTAGTTACTCCCCAACTATCCGACAGCTTGCTTACGTTCTCATGATATTACTTGATTTTCCATTGACATTAAAGTGAACTCATGCCATGCGGATAATGTGTGAATGCCTGCTGCTGCTGTGTAAATTCACTTTTGAGGATTTACTTATTGCTCAATGTGTGTACCGACCGAGAAATGCTACAGTAGCAAGTTTTTTTTATTTTGTTCAGATACAGATTTTATTTCGTTAGAGATCTCGTAAATTACTCAGAGTAAATTAGACACCATAGGAATTTAAGTAGTTCAGTTTTTCTTTTATGAGTAATTGTGAAATACTTTAAGAAGCTATTTAACTATTTTTAAATTTCAGTTTTAATTCTATTATTGCGATTATTATTGGATTAGAGTGAATCAGTAGTTTCGCTGTGAAGCATTAATTTATTCCGATAATTATAAAATATTTTGAAGTGCAACTTTTATTTGGAACAAATGTTTTTGCAATAAATTTTAATGAGTTGCGATATGTGAAGTGAATGCCTAATCGAATGCATTCATAACGTGATTATTTTATAGAAGTCTTCTTTAAAATATTTAATATTTGCCTTTTTCATACTTGCCTGTTGCCATTACAAAATTGAAAGTTGTTTACAATTTATAGGTGGAGTTCCTTTTAGATAAATGAAAATCTACAAGCTAAAAGCTGCAATAAAAATAGTTTTCTATGCTCTACGGCAATAGTTGTTTTACTAGATGAATTTTTTTTACATGTGAACAAAAATAAGATCCTTTTTAAATTTTTACTATTTTCTTGCTTTCTTTTCTTATCAGGGTATTTATACAAATATGAGATGTTTATTTTTTGTTGTTGCATTTTTTTTACATTTATATACAGATAAAAATTAAATGGAACTTTTCTATATATCAGTTTTTGTGATACCGGACTTAATATCATAAATTTGTTTTCACGCCGGATTGCGATATATTTAAAATTAGAGAAAAAGCTTTTGGGGATCACTGTTTACCCCCATTTAAAAGATCTCTCTGTACTAATGCATTTTAACACGTAGTTCTCTCACGAAAGCGAATTTGTTTGTCGGAGGAAAATCTTCAATACAGGTGCAATTAGGAAGCTAGGCTTATGGTAATGATTTCCTCTATAAAAATCCTCAAAATTACAAGCCATGAACTGACTTTAAGCACAAGAACATTGAACTCAAATAGTTCATATATGATAATAGTACATTTAATATTTGCCAGGCAAGTTGAAGCCATTAACTAATGAAGCAGGTTTTGTTTAATAAGCCTTTTTTGTACTATCCTAGTGGACCGAAATAATTTTCAATAGATTCATATTAATAATTGACATATTTAAAAAACCTTAACTGATTTTGTATCAGAGATATACGTATTTAAATAGATTTTGGTCCTCTGCCTTATATTACAAGATCAGTGGTTAGAGGTCGTTGTGTGGAGTGTTTTACGTTCTTATTATAGATCGTATGGAAAACTATTAGCATGTTTGATACACGGCGTTATTTTTCAAACTTTCGCAAATTCTGCAAAATATATGAACGATTTTTAAATACATGCGATGCAATTTAAACACCTTCATTACCACTCAAAGTCTTTATGAGAATACCTATTTGGATTTAAAGCTTCACATAATATCGTTTGAAGGTATTATTTTGTCACAAATATGTGTGACGCTGAGCCTACAGTTTGAATAAAACTTTGTGAATTTTACCTCTTACACTGAATATAATATTTTGCAATTGCACGTTATTACGCTGTTCTAAGCTGCATCTTATAACCCTACTTCTTTTTAAATAAAGACTAATTATAACATAGACCTCGAGTTTTTTTTTAATTATCAATTATCAAAATATTTAAAATCTGGGCGGAGAACAATTTTGTCAACCGAAACAGTTTTAAATCAAGTAGATAAATTAACTTGTTTCTTCGCTCCTTTTTTTTTTTATTTAGTAAACGCATTGTAATTATTTTTCTTTCTTTTTTAGGTGTAGTAACGTGCCATGCGCGAAGCATCACAAGAAATAAGCGCACAGGTCTGGAAAGAATGGATATTGGAAGCAATAAGAAAAATAAGATTTCAAAAACAAAGACCCAGTATTCAACGCATATGCCAGGCGATCGGAAGCCACCATAAATTTCATGAAGACATTGTAGCTGAAAAACTTGAGGAGGCTGTCGAATCTGGCGCCGTCATTAAAGTTTACAATAAAGGTTTACATTCTTATAAAGCGCCAATGGCTAGAAGACGAATAACTATTTCAAAAAGAACAAATTTGTGTAAATTAGTGGCAAAAGCTGTGCATGATCTTGGTGAATGTGAAGGCTCGACAATAAAAAGTATTGAGAACTATGTGCAAAAATTTAACAACATTGAACTTTCACCAGATGTCGATTTTAAGGCCGTCATTAAGGACTCTATTAAGAAGGCACTCGATACTGGTTATTTAATTCAAGAAGGGAAGCTTTATAAAGTTGGAAAATCATTGACTACTCCTAAAAAGAATAGGGTGAATGTAGCGGTTGCAAATAACGAGATTTCTCCATCATCTGAAAAAGACGATGATAAAGCTAGCAAGGTAAATATGACTTTTTATTAATCTGAACGAAGTTAATATTGTCACATTGCATGCGGGAAACGAGGATTCTCGTTTCACCAGTGTCTGTGTATGGTTCATGGGGTCGTAGTTTCGAATCTCAGCAACGTTCAATAGAAGACTTCGGATGTTGCAACGTTTACTCAAACGTATTTAATGTTAATTAGTAGGGCCAATTGTTTTAACATTTTGCGAGAAACTTCAACGATTTTAACATTTTGCAAGAAACTTCAGCGATTATTATTAATTGCAGTGAAAAAGAGTATTTCCAGAAAGCATAATATATAAACGCAAATCTCTCGTATAAGGTAAACACATGTTTTGCCATTGATGAGATGACAGTGCTCTGTTCGCATTTATTACACCTTAGTGATTCAGATAGAGAAATCAACTCATTGTAAAATTGGATATTGCACCATTGTATCTACAAAGTATATTGAAAAAACAATTAGTAATATGTGGTATGATAACTCGAGAAATAAGTGATTACTTTTATATAAGAAACTATTTCTGTTTTTTCCTCACAACGGCAGACTGTAAATTGACGATGATTAAGTCCACGTGTTCGAATATAATTTACAATTTTGGTGATTATCTTTAAAACATGTCTGATATTTAAAACTTTGGAGCACAGTACTTGCTGGTGAATACAATAAAAATGTTGTAAATTACCATTATCCTGCTGTTTGCATGTTTCTTTTAATCTTGCAACAACTCCTTTAATAATACCGGTCATAGTAGGTGTACCATCAGTTGCAAGACAAATGAACTTTTCCACTTCTTCAAAACTTCCATAAGTGCATCAATGTAGGAATGATTTTCAAAAGTTCTTCACTTATTTTTAAACTAACATCGCATCCTCGATTAAAAACGGCCAGCTGAGCGATATTTCGAATATCTGTACTTTCATCAATTGCAATAGAGTAGGCTTGAAATGTTGATATTGTTGAATTATGCTGATTTTTCAAATTCTCAGCTATTTCATCAACTTTGCTAGCTACAGTGTTTCGACTTAAACTTACACTTTTAATTTTTTTTATTTGTGCTGGGCATAATACTTTCGGCGCTATAATTAAGCATTCACTAATAAATTCCCCTTCAGTAAATGGCTTCGATCTGCTTGCGATTAAATGTGATAATATATAACTAACTTTTACAGCAACTGTATTGTCTTTAACAAGTTTAGTGAATACACTTTGTTGTTTTCGAAGAATTGATTACAATTCTGACAATTTGTCTTTACGAAGTTTGTTTTATGATTTGTCTCATAGTGCCTTTTAAGATTATATTCCTTAGCTACTTCAGAGTTTTTACATATCATGCATAATATTTTATTCTTGTTTTGGACACAAAAATATTGCAGTTCCCATTTTTCTTGAATATTACCATGCTCCTCTTCAATTGATCTTTTCTTACTCATTGTTCTTTAAGTTTTGATTATGCATATTTTTATTCAATAACTTTTTAATATGAATAAAAACCAAAACCCACTTTCATTCGCAAATATTTGAGCAAACACTGCACTTTGTCTTGATCGTCGTGTTTTTTTCTCCGTTCGGTTTCGGCCGCCGCTTTTCATTTGATGCCTCGCGATAGCGTCAACCAAGAAGTTTAAACTTTTCAACTTGAAGCATCAAAGCTTGATATTGCAACGATCCCGGGGCCAGAGTATATACTCCACTCCAGTATGGCGGATACATCGAGCGATCAAGTCATTTCATTACCGTCCACTTTGATCAAACAAATGAAATAATGAAAATATTCTAAAAAAAAAATTACTGTCGAAGGAAAATGTTGAAAAAAGTCCCGAGGAATTTTAAGGTATCCTTTTCTATTTTCAACTCCTTCCACCTTTCTTTACCACAGGAACAGAGTAAAAATGTACGACTTTGTCGACGAAAGGGTAAAATATACATTTATAATTATTTCTTGTTATCTCCCGAATGTATACAAGATGATTTTATGGATTTCTACAATAACATTCCGTCCCCGATAGAAAAAAGCCATTCATTTTCAAAACCTAAGATGTTCATGTCAGTTTTTGTTCCTATCTTTTTCTATGTATATTATAATAATGGTTTTGTTTCAATTAAACATTTTTTATTATTCTGATATTCGCGTGCATAAACAATAATTAGCTTAGTGCATTTATATCAACCCTTTTCGTTGGAAATTGTTAATATGAGCTTTTTGGAATAGCTTGAGGAATTTTTCTTTTCAATCGAGGCTACTGGAAAAATATGTTTTCGTAACCAGTTACTGAAGCAATTAAATAGATGTAAAATCAAATTTGTCCTTAGATAAGTTTATGTATTCACACTTATTTACGGGTACATGTACAAAAATCTCGAATTAATTTTTCTATTTCTTAAAACTTTATATTTATTGCAAATATTTTAAGTGAAACTCGAATAAGACTACACCATTGTTTCTTTGTTTGTAATCACTGCCCTTTGGTGTGTTCAAGATAATTCTTTTTCCTTCGGGCATCAAAGACGGCGGCCCTCTTGTCGTTAAGCCAGAAAGTCAGAAAAATTTGGATTTACATCAGTTTAGGTCAGAAGACTAAAGACATAGATTTACGAAACTATACTACTAGGTGTCTTTTAAAATATCTTATAGTTGGCTGAAAGTTAATTAATTAACAAATACTACTCTGGAATTTAGAAAAAATAAAATCTAAATATTTGCTATTATATTTATAGTACTCAAAAGTGAAGTACTTTTTTCTTATGAGAAGGGAAACTTTTAAATTATTGATTAAATTACAGGAGACCCAGGAGTCAACTTGTGCTCATTGTTCTGGCACATCTGCTAAAAACCAACATGGCGTTCCAGAACCCCTTAGTTCTTGTGATAAATGCGGTTTGTCTCTTCATTCAACGTGCGCTAATATTGCAGCAAAGTGCAAATCGCAGATTTTATTATCCATGTTGGTAGCTAAAGGAAGCAAATGGTATTGCGAGAAATGTAAAACTTGTGATGCCTGCGATGAACCTGAGAAAGGTCTTTGCCTACTAGGTTGTTGTTCATGTGAAAAGAATTTTCACCTGACTTGCTTAAACCCTGTGCCTGATAAGAAGCCAAAGTGCCCCTGGAGGTGATTATATGACATTTTAGGTTTACAGTTGAGCCTAACAGTATCATTTCAGATGTAATCATTGCTTAGAGCACCATGAAAATGTTTTGAAACGGTCATCTAGTCGTAATTCATCTTCAGAAGTAAATGTGAGAAAGAAAATCAAAGTACGCGAACAAATTGTAGAGAGGAAGAAGAGGTAAGTGATACTGTAGAATTTCTTTTACATAATAGTTTTTTATGGGAAAATTCCAGACTTACAGAGACTCCTACAAGTTCAGCGACATCGACACCGGTCTCTCTGAAGTCAACAACAGCACCTCAAAGGACGACAAATAGAAAATCTCGAGTTCCTCCAACAAATCTGTCAGAAGAATCGGATGTTTCAATGGAGAAACAAAATTTTGAAAATATTGAAGAGGGTAAACAAGAATTATCTCTGTCAAAAACTCAATTTCCAGTGCAAAGTAATTCTAAAACACAACAAAAAAATGTACTAAGTACAAGTAAGAAAAAATCAACCACAAACGTGGAAAGTACTCCGTCCACGTCGGCAACTACGCTATCTGAATTGCAGCAAGGTAGCTCACAGCCGCAATCACTAAATCAGTCCGATAGGATTTCTAAAGAAAAGCAAAAATTCTTTAGACATTCCGCGTTTAACAGTGACAGAATTGTCAAAACTTCGCCTACGGGTAGAACCCGCCTTAGCACCGCTACGGCGAAAGCAGCTACTGCTACAACACCAGCGAAGTCTAAAGTTAACAATGATAAAGATCAAAAAGTTGAAAAACAAACGAACGTAGCTTCGAGTAGTAAAGCCAAAATTAAAAATGAAACGCAAAAAACATTGTCGGAATCATCCTCGTCATGTTCGAGTAGTGAAAATGAAGACGAAGTTGAAGATGAAGATGGAAGTAGCTCATCAGATTCCTGCAGTTCGAGTAGCTCTGGTTCTGATTCAAGTGGAAGTAGTAGTGAATGTTCATCATCTGACGAAGAAGATGATGGTGACACAGAAAAAAGTGAAACTAAATCTGAAGTATCCGCGGTGTCTAAGAAAAGTCAGAAACAAAAGGGCCAAGATACTGAAGGTGGTTACCCTAGTCAGGACATTAAATCAAACCCCTTCCAAAATTTTGGCCTGAACGTTAAGGATGAGAACTGGGGTTTCGCTGCGGAAGCAAAAAAGAATGTCGATATATTTTCTAATAAAATGAATGATGAAAATCCATTTTCATCTTTAACACAGAAAAATGCAAACAATAAAACGATGGCGACAAAAACTCCTAAAAAGCAAAAGAGCTCACAACTAAAAGGCCTGTTTGATGGTCTTTCTCATATTTTTACAACAAGTGATTACGCTCGGGCGAGCATTAAAAATAAAGACAGGCATCAACAAAATACGCTTTCTGAACCGCCTCCAAAAAAAGAAGTACTTAAAGAAACTCGAAGTACGTACAGAGATTTTGAAAAGCAGATGTTGTTTGAGCAACAGAAGCGTAAACTAGATGGAGCGGTAAAGACTGATTTTAATTTTAAGGGTACTAACAATGTCGACACAAGTAAATTTTCGGTCACAGCTAAAACACAACAGGAGAATATTACAAATAATTCACTGTTTTCAGTTAACAATCGAAACAGCACAGTGAATGTATTTCAAAAATCCTGTAATACAATAGAACAAAAGTCTAATGTTAGTGATAATAAAAAACGTATCGTCCCACTTACATCAATGCCGTTAGAGCGTAAAGTCACAACATACTCGAGTGATGAAGAAGTACCTTATCTAACTCAAAAGACCGTTTTAAAATCACAACAACTCGAGGCAAAATTTTCAAATTCCAATTCAGGAGATAATAACGACGGCACCATGCATCAGATGCCTTTTGGAGGCGGGTTTTCCAATCCTAGTAATCAGTTGGATTTTGCATCGTTAAGTAAACAAAGCAACACTTGTAATATATTTGGGGTTAACAGTATGAACCCGAAAATTCCGTACAACAGTAATCAGATAGCAATCGGTAAGAAAGCGCTGTCATTATAAAAAGATTATTGAGACTAAGCTAAAGCTTACTATGAATACACTTAGTACTTTTCCCCACCTTTTTAATGCATTTAACTCATTTGCTACTTATAATTTTTTTGCATGATTCTCACCTTAACCTTAGGTGGAAGAGGATTTCATCAAGATTATTTTATTACTAATGTAATTTATTTCTATTACTGAAAACTACACAATTTCCTGTTTTAGTTGATGTGAGAAAGCAGAATTTTCAAATATTTATGATGGAAGCCGCATTTTAAATATTAGTGTCAATAGTTTTTACTTTTTTTAAGTTCAAGTGTGGCATGGATCTTGCATAAATTCTATGATATGACTTTGATGCAACCCTGTCAATGAGAAACGATCATATTCTAGATTTCGTTTATGTAATAAAAATTTATTAATTCTGTAAGCCGAAAATTTGCCTAATAAATAATAAACCGGAAAATGAATTTATAAAACAAGAAGTATGTAGATTTTTACGCATTATTATAACTCGTGTATCAAATGATTTTCGTTTTTAAAATCATGCTTTAAGCTTAACTTACTACGAATTTAAATTTTAAATCCTGGGTATCAAGGTAAAATGTAAGGGAAGAATTTGAAAAATTACAATGAATTAAATTTTAAATATAAAGAATTCAATTTTTTGCGCTTTTGTGTGTACGTGGCCGCTTTTCACTAAATTGAGAAGTAATTTTCATATAAGATTCTGAAAAACAACTAAAATTTTCATCTATTTCCGATCACTTTTGCTGAGTTCACAAGAGGTAAACTAATAACGCTTACGTCATTATAGGTCAATGGCTTTTTTTGCATTCTTTCGTATTGATGAAGATTCTAACAAGTGATTTCATACCTGAATGTCGTGTTGGTACATGTTTCTACCTTTCGAGAACAACTTTTCAGTAGAAGAAGGCTCAGAATTTTGGAACACTTTGAAGCAAATTGTTCGTTGACGCCAGTGTGAAAAGAAAATACAATAGAATCTCCCATGGACGGAAATCCCCCTTCTGTGGACAAATTTTAATACGTCGACTGCCGCAATTAGTTTTCGTAGGAAAATTACGTGTTAAAATGCTTTTGTTGTGAGAGAGCTTTTAAATACCGGTCAATAGTGAGCGGAACGGCGCTCAACATGTTAAAGAACGGAGAGAATTTCTTTCATTATTTTACCCTTTGCTAACTGGATACCACCACTAGACAGGTGAATTGGAAATTAGATTTATTGTCCGCTCAAGGGAGATTCCACTCTAGACTTAAAAGCGACATAATGTTAAGTAACATATGCTTGCACAAATTTCATGCCTACGTGTGCACGACGAACTTTCTTGTGAACTTCTGTTGCTGCAAATTTTCACCATTTTGTTTTTTTTTTAATTCTTCGCTTGTCCTTGAATATACTAGTAACGGCAATAATAATAGCGGTCTTAATCGAACTGTCCCATTAAACTGTCACAATGTTAGCAAAGCCAAACTCACACACTTCCAGGAAATATTATTGGGACTGATCCTTGTAATTGAAGTTATGATGTTAACTTAAATCCATTAGATCCGCTTTATTTCTTTTTCGTTAACCGAAATTATTTTTTTCTAATTATTAGTAGTAGATATATGAGGTGGTGGTGCGTGAATTAACCATGAGTGGGATATCTAAGAGTTTTTTTTGTGAAAATTCAATTTATTTGAGGTAGCTATTATAATTGAAATAAGAGCAAAAGAAACATAGAATTCGGTAAAACATTAATATCAAGACGTAATAAAAACACTACGATACTGTTACTCATTATATCTGTGTTTCTTTACTCTAATCCGATCATTGGAAATTTTGAATTAAGTTGACCTTTTTAAAGGCAGGCTAACGATTGGCCATTTTAAAGTCTGAAAAATGTCAGCAAACTTATCATGAAATTGAATAATTCAGAACATTAAAACATGCATCCGTTTTTTTTTCTAGTTCTGTTTTGATATTTCCTATGGTTCAACCAACCATACCAACTGGCTTATAGGCATTTTAGAGCCCAACTCAATTAAGAATTTCTAATAATCCGAATCAGAATGCTGCATTTCGTAGCTTATGTTCCTTTTGTGGAATATAATAACTACTTTAAATTCTTTCCATGAAAGAGGCAATACTGCAAACACTGCATTTACACCATTTTTATAAAACTGTTTGCATCTGCTGCTGGAAAGTTTGTTAGTTTTAAAGGCTGGACCTCTTGTTAATGGTTTTCTAAATTTAGTAGGAAATGCTCTAATTAACCAAAAGGGCAATCATAATAGCTGTGTTTTTTTGAGCAACGGAGTTATGAAAGCTCAAAAGAACGGCGGAATATATTGAGTGTAGAGTTAATCCTTTTTTTCTTTTTTCTTTCTCAAGGGGTCAATTTACGCAAATTTATAAAAAGTTTATTTATGCGCAAGAAATTTGGATTTGCATGTTATATGAAGAAATGTTTTTCTAACCTTTCCCATTTTCGGGGTGGGGGAATTCCTCCAAACCTCTGATTTCACGGGAAACACTCTAGTTGTAAAAATATAAAAGGTATTTAATTAATAATTTTTTACTTTGAAGCTTACATATAAGTCTACAATCTGTAGCATGGGTTTTGTCGTAATATTATTTTAATGCTAGAGTTTGTGAGGAATATAGCTCTCATTATACAAAAAAAAAATATTAAGCGAATATATTCAAAAACAAAAGTTATAGTGTTTCCCGTGCCGCAAAATAAGAAAATCTTAGCTTTTGGGAAAATGCAAAGAACTGAAGACACATTATAATACAAACTTTGTTGGCTTTTATTATAATATTCCATTAAAAACATTTTTTTTTTATCTTACTAAAATTTCTTGATCGTCCAGCACCATATGTAATATTCAATAGTCTGAAAAGTGGGTCTGGAAATATTATAACTGCTTTGGCGTTCCAAATTCAGGTAACCTAAGCTGTGTTCTTTTGTGCTGATGTAGAACAACGGAGATTACAGATTGAATAATGTAAAGCAGATATTTACAAAAGTAGTTAAGTATGAAGATTGAAAGGTATTGATCACATTGCCATGGCTTTCATAAAATACGGATGTCAGTACTGAACTGCAAAATTTTTGGTTCTAATTTTGACACTCATAACGTAAAATCATGACAATGTGATATGCATTTTTAAAACCTCATACTTGAATGTCTTCATAAATATTTGCTATTATGTCGTTCAATGTGAAATCTCCCTTGATCTGGAACAGCACACAAGAACACAGCTATTGCTAGGACAGAGCGCTGTCTTATTAGCATAAAGCGTGCGGAAATTTAAATTTTAGTTGAAAAAAATACACAAGTGTTTGGAAAACGCTGCCTAGGTACTAAAATAAAAAAAAAAATAATTTGGAATTTTTGGATTTTTTGGGAGAATTGCCCCCTTAAGAAAAGAATGCTAATAACTTGAAAATTATATTGAATTTAGTTTTACCGGCATTTAAGTTTGAATTAATTGCTATGATGATATTCGGATACTTATCCGACAATTTGAAATACGGTTGTCTAATAAATCGAAGTCCCCCATATTTTTCTCGGTACTTTTACCTACTTTGCCAAATGTATGTTTGAGGCGACGTCAGTGATTGTAGCAAATGAACTTCTTTGGGCGTTCAGTGTACTGTACAGCTCTGCAGTGATTCATTTAGAATAGTTAAAATTTATACAATACTCGTAATTTTATGGATTTTCGAAGAATTGATTATTTTCAACTAATTATTAATTGAATATATGCCCCGGAGTGTTATTTAAAACAAGGCTACCTGCGACGATAATCACTGTTTTGGCTTGCAAAATCTACGACGTCTCTGAGATGTCATTTGTGATTTTTATGAAGTGTTCTCAAAAGTAATTTTGATCGTTATTATATGAGACTTTTAAGACAACTATTGAAAATAAATGAAATGTTCGTATTTACAATTTTGTTAAGTTGTAATAAATTAGAACTGTTTTTCCTTCCTGTTGTTGCAATTGTTTTATTGATACTGAAAATCTACATTCTGCTAATTGCACCTTTTTATTCGTATTTTAGTTTTCATTCTGTTTTAGGGTTTTGAAAATGTTAATGTGATTTTCTTTTTGTAATGCACTTTTACTTTTTTCTTAAGCTTTAAAAAATCAAAATGACATGATCTATTTAAAATTTTATAAAAATAGCCCGGAGGCTACGTCATTTTGACATTATCAGCCTTATCGTCGTATCCGTTCCGATCGGAAAATGTTCCGAAGTCCTTGCTTTTGTTGTTGCTTTACAAAAATAAATACAGAGGTTTCGGAACTTTTTCCGTTCGGAACGTATACGACGATAAGGCAGAATAATTCTCATTCGAGTGTACCGTTTGTCTAGGCCGTCTAGGGTATTGGTCACATTGAAGATGATCACATGAACTTTTGTGTTCGAAACGTTAATTTGTTATTTCACCGAAAAATAACATTTCTATTTCAGTGGACTTTTTCAAGTAATAAATTAATTCCAAAGTAATTTTCAGGTAAAATGTTTTTCAAATTTTAATTTTAAATTGAGAGATGTGACATTGCTTATCAATAATTTCATTAATATTGGAATAAATTTGCAAGTACGAACAAATTATTGAAATTTCTCTACGGAAGATAATACCACTTGAGTCGTTTTTACAGGATTTATAACGTGCAATGTGTATAAAGAGTATATACTTAAAGCAGTGATAATATTAATTTCTTAAAAGTTTACTAAATCATGTGAATTGACGTTATGTATTACATTCTACTGAAAAATCTTTAATAACGCAAAATGACAGCAGCAAACATTGTCTAGTTGTATTTTGATATTGCACTTCTTAACAGTTTTCACTAGTTTAATTGGCGATATCTTACAATTTCCTTAATTGAAGTTATTTTGGTTTTGTATCCGAGCGGCGATATGCTGATATAAAGATGTTTCAGTATAAAAAAGAGAGAATAAGGAACACAAATTGACAAACTAAAATGACTATGTATGTTTTACTTATAATACATACAATTTTAAAATTAATAATTTGTTTTTGTATAGTCTTCAAGTTATTATGGAGTTAATATAAATTCGCATACCGAATTCGATAATTATTCTAAAAATAAGCTAAACAAAGCCTCAGCTCTAGATTCTAACGCTTCTTGTAAAGAATGTGGTTTATGGTGTTTTTTATGAAATTTAGAAGAGATTATATTATATGTTCGAATTTAATTTCGCTCGCTCTAAAAATCTTAAGTTGTGTCAGAATGTATGGTACTACTCATAGTTGTTTCATTAATCCTTTTTATTTTAGAATTGTGCTTTCTTAATTTATATAAATGTACATACATATGTAACTGTTTTTACTCTTTTTTTTATTAAATTTATGCAATATTTAGATTAGACTATTAAATAGATACCCATGGATTCTTTTAACAGTGCATGATATTAATATGCATAATCTTAACATTTCTATTTTTTTATAAAATAATTTTCTCATTTGCAGAAAAACAACCGCTTCCACCGGGAGTAACAGAAAAAGATGTAGAACTTTATAAGGAAGTGAGAGAAAAGGCAGCCAAAGCAGTTGCGGAGGTAATGAATCCTGGAGGAAGGCTGAATTTAGCTATACCTGGACTAAATCCAACAATGTTGAGTCCACCATCATTTGCGCAAGTTGCACAAGAAAGATGTCCTGCCGCCATAGAGTTTGGGAAATGGGAAATAGAGACCTGGTACTCAAGTCCTTTTCCGCAGGAATATGCAAGGTAAAAATTTACCAAAATTATAATATTTAGCCGTACTGGATGAATATGATATTTTATATAAAGTGCATGGTGGCAAATGTTGAGAATTTTTCAAAAAATTGTGAGAAATGCTATTCGTTTAATAGCGATAAAAGGCATGGAAATTTAGTGATAGCTTAGTCATCCTAATTGTGAAGGAAGGTATCAGTCGATAGATAAGGCAATCAAGGCATCAAAGGCAACTAAAGATATTATAACTTTATAAGTGCATATTGTGTGAATTAAATGACAAAGTGGATACTGTGATATTGTTTTATGTATATAGGGTCTTTTTATTTTTAAAATTTTATAAAATTGGCTCAAAAATACGCTAAATTAACTACCCCATCTTCGTATATACATTCCACGAAAAAGTCAACTCTATCAAGCTAATTGAAAGTAGCTCTTCGATTTGGATCATCAATTGCACGAATACCTTTTTCATTTTAAACTTACTGGCTTCTTTTTCTTATTTATCATAACAGCATATCTGCAAAAACGTGTTTTTAATTTAACTAGCTTGACTATATCGACATAGGTACAATTAATTACCTTAACATTTACTAGCCTCAAAATATGAAACTTCCTTCTTTCTTAATATTATGTAGACTGTAATTTAACTAAAATAAAAACTGTTGAAAGTACATATTTCAAAAATTAGAATAGTTTCATTAATCGTTGCCACCATGTAATGTTCACATTTTATAAATTTTATAAATTTATGAATTTTTTATGCTCAAAATTTTCAGATTACCAAAATTATTTCTCTGTGAGTTTTGTTTGAAGTATACTAAGAGTAAGGCTGTGTTAGAGCGACATCAAGATAAATGTAGTTGGCGGTATCCTCCAGGCACTGAAATATATCGTTGCAAGGATCTATCCGTTTTTGAAGTGGATGGAAATGTAAATAAGCTTTACTGTCAGAATCTGTGTCTTCTTGCGAAATTATTTTTGGATCATAAGACATTGTATTACGACGTTGAACCATTTTTATTCTATGTACTTACAAAAAATGACAAAAAGGGGTGCCATCTCGTCGGCTACTTCTCAAAAGAAAAACATTGCCAACAGAAATATAATGTTTCGTGTATAATGACAATGCCACAGTACCAAAGGCAGGGCTTCGGAAGATTTTTAATTGACTTCAGCTATTTGCTAAGCCGTGAAGAAGGTCAACCTGGAACTCCAGAGAAACCCTTATCAGATTTAGGGAGGGTGTCCTATCATGCGTATTGGAAATCTGTTGTACTTGAGTATTTGTATAAGAACCGAAATAAGAAAATATC
>QYTT01082031.1:8262-25460 GCA_006980735.1 Dasypogon diadema
TTCATTTTGCAACTGAAGACATGTTCTCAGGTATTTGTTTGGTGTGGACAGTCGTTGAATGCATTTGTCATGGCTGGCTTAAGTTTAATTAGTTTCTTTTAGGTTCATACGAGTTTTGTGAGAATTTTTGTTAAGTGAAATATTTTTGAATTTGTTTTGCATTCATATTACCACTCTTATCTACTGCACTCGGACGACTTCATTATATGGTATTCCACTTTACTTAGGTTGCAGTGTAATTTCACGCATCTCAGAGCTTCACTTGGCTTTTGTTTAGTATTTTTTAAATAATACATATGTTATTAATTTCAGTCAATCATTAAATGTAACAAAATGACAGAAAATTTCGTTTAGTGAGAAAAAAGACCTTCAAGAATTTCAACAAATGAAAATCGTGCCTTAACATTTTTGGTCTAATTTTCAACATTTGTTGCAAGGGTTACAAAAAATGATATATTGCTTCTGCCTAAGGGAACTGTCTTACAAAAAATGAGGATTTTTCAGAAAATTGTCGAAACCTTTTTTCTATATAAAAATATTCCCTGAATCCTTCTTTTTAAACTGGTATAAAGCAACTTAATTATTTTATGTTTTTTACAATGTTTTTACGAAAGTATCAGCCGACAATATTAGTCGACAACTCATAGAACACCCCTTTTCATTGCTTTTCGCTAAGAATTTTCAATAAAATTGTTATGGTCGTGTTTCTAAATGTTGTGTTATGGAAGTTGTGATTATGTTTTATTTTAATTTTCATTAATAACGTTTATAACAGTAAATATATATTAACAAAACTGACAATCTACATAAAATGAAATAAAAGTTGTTTTCGAATTCCAAATATTCGAAAAGCCCTAAATGGTCATTCTATTGCATATTTTGCATAAACATATACATACATACATGTTCTACGAGTATGGACAAGTTCACGACTGTTTACAGAGGAGACAAGCATGGGGCAGAGGTATGAGTCGCTTTGCTCATAAAAGCTTACAGTGAATAAAAGCAGCTGAGGAGAAGAAAAACAAAAGAAACAACAGAAGAAAAACAAAAGAAACAACATTCAACATACACAATAGGAACTGATAAATATTAAAAATGTATATCTATTTTTTAGGGTTCCGTACCCAAAGGGTAAAAAACGGGACCCTATTACTAAGGCTCCGCTGTCCGTCCGTCCGTCTGTCACCAGGCTGTATCTCATGAACCGTGTTAGTTAGACAGTTGAAATCTTCACAGATGATGTATTTCTATTGCCGCTATAACAACAAATACTAAAAAACAGAAAAAAATAAATATTTAAGGGGGCTCCCATACAACAAACGTGATTTTTTTGCTCGATATTGATAACGGCAACAGGTAGACGCTTGAAATATTCACAGAATATTGAGTTATATTATTCATTTTAAAAATAAATAATAAAATTAAAATAAAATTAATATTTAAGTGGAGCTCCCATACAACAGACATGATTTTTTTGCCGTTGTTATAGATAATGGTACGGAACCCTTCGTGCGCGAATCCAACTCGCACTTGGCCGGTTTTTATTAGATCTTTATATTTTGTATATTTTTTCATGGAACATAACCAAGAAGCCTTAGGAAACTTTCAACTGAAATATTTCAAAACTTTATTTTACATACTTTTTGTGTAGGACCATGTGCCAGGTTTTTAACCGATTTTGAATTATTTGAATCTTTCATTTTTTCAAAAGTTAGAGCGTCTTAAACAAAAAAATTACCTAATTTTCTTTAATTTTTGGATGTAAAAACTTTGAAAATGCATAACTTTTTAATATAACAATAAATTAAAAATCTGTTTTACAAAAGTAAAGAGAAAGACTTGAAAATAATTTAGCTCAAAGAATTATAAAGATTTATCCAAAATTTGTCAGATGGCCCTATTTTAAAAATGTTTCTTTTTTCGTCTAATTTTTTTTTCCCGCGACTTTCAAAAAATTCTTGTGAATTAGTGTTGAGGTCAATAAAAGACTATCTCTGTGTAAAAAATCAAATCAATTTATCCATATTAGCGGATATTGGCCACTTCTTAGGAGAGGCCCTTCAAAGTCTATTATTTTTCGTACATGGACACCATACGTGTGAAACATTCGATACAATACAGTATTGTTCAATTTGCTTTTATTTTCAGCGCCGAATTTGCTACAAATTTTACAACCGTGCCTTAAGTTTTTTTTTTACCCACGGTATGTTTATTAACTTCCAATTTTCATATTTAGATGAACTTTGGGCTGCATGAGCTAACTAGAGATTATCCAGTGATGAATTTACGCATTACGACATCGATGCAAAAATGTATACATGAGCAGTTTTGTAGATAATCATTATCGTTATTATAATTCGCTAGTGCCATTGAAAAATAATATGTGTTCTCTTCTCCTTCGTACTACATCGCTTTCGCCCAAAATCTTTCTTCCTATTATAAAGTTTCCTGATCATCTTGGCTGCAGAGCCGAGATCTTCTGTAATAGATTACTTCATCGATATGGCATTCATACGTGAAATCATTAACTGATGTGTAAATTTGTTACACCCTAAAGGCCTAAACCAATCATTAATCACAAATAGCACTTCTTAAGCGAACACTTTTGATATTTTAACCATATCTCATATTTGATAATAGTAAATAAATATCTCTTATTTAGGCGGTTACATAAAAGTTAATTTATTGCCGGCACACGTTTCCTGCAACAGAATTCGCTTATGATTACCAAAGATTATCTGAGTCTAAAGAGCAAGTCTGACCGTTGCTTTCCTTTCCTCTTGAACTTAATTTAGGCCAGAACAATAATGGGGCTCGGACTACCATCGTGCATTACATTCACTTGATTACAGAGTTCGTAATAAAAAGCTCCGAACACCATTTGGAACCCTCTGCGCATCTGAAGGCAGCCCCGACCGTATGACTATCTTTAGGCCAAGATAATTGGGAAAGGTGTCGTTAAAGCTATTAACCTTGATCATAAAACTTTGATAGATTAATTTAGGGAAAAAGGCAAAATAAAAAGAAGCTGGAGGAAGAAAAGGGTACGAGAGAAAAACTGAAATCCAAGTACAATTCCGTCCGGTAATGGATTGCGCTTCGTTATTTCCATTCGCAGCAGAAATTACTCTAACAACAGGTGACGTTTGTTGCCATTTTCTTGGCTGATGAAGCAAACAATTTTATTGCCCATGTTGAGTGCAAGCAGTCTGCAGGTGATTTGTGTAATGATGAGTGACACGATTTACCTCAAGAAAATTATGGTTGCAATGAAGATTAAAGAAAAAAAAAGAGGTTTAGAGGAAAGAAAGCACTGAAAAGTGGGCAGAGTGTATTGAAATCACGCGTGGGATTTACAAGTGATGTTTCTTTGCAAATTTTATGGTAAATTGTATGAAATGTAATTACCAATGAGATGACGAGTTCAGTCAATTAACATATAATCATAGTAAAGTATATTTACGCTTATTGCAGGGATCTATTGAAAGTTTTATTTTTCTTAACATTAAATTCTAAAAATTTCCTTGCTCCATTTCCATAGCCATCAGAGATGTAAGAAAGTTAAAAATAGGAAGGTAAAATTTTAGAAGTAGTCCTTTGAGAAAACACATGAGTAGTTGTCAGTTTAGAATACTTCATAATCATAGGGGAGGAAAAATGGGAGATTACTATGAACATCATTAAACGTTTTTTTTTCTTCAAAATCATTAGTGGTTTTTCTGTATCTCAAAATTTATAGAGTGCCCTACGTACATGAATGAAATTGACACCTAAATAAAGTCTAATTAATTACCTGTAAAACAAGACCCATTCGGTTTCCGTACGCTCAAAGGTTCCGAAGTTATGATGTAATATGTTTTTGTAGACACCATATCTCAGTGGGTATGGTAGACGGACCCCTTTTTACAAGTTTTTTCTTAGAATGAGCCAAAGAATCACCCCTTAAAGGATTAGCATCTGAAACCAAGACACCCTATATGTTTTTAAGAAAACAGCACGGCTTATGCTTAGCACAGCTTAGATGGAAGGAAATTAGTGAAGAGCAGATTGGGAAGAAATTTTAACCTTACAAATGTTGCAAGTGAGCCACAATTTTTGGTATGAAATTATTACTGTGCAACATCCCGGTGGTTTCGCAAGTGCAATTCTTGTCAGTAGATTTGCCTTAGGCACTGGCACCCAGATGGATCGCCGTGTCCTGTGCAGGATTTAACTCCACGCCAACAGAGGAGAAAATCTGCATACCAGCGCCTCAGCCTGCTTGACCATCGACATAATATAGAGCTTTAGAAGGATGTTTTCTGTCTAAGAGAAAATATATCCTTTCTGTAAGCGGCGGACTCTGCTGCGAGAAAACATTATGTCTTGGTCGACGAGATCTTTAACATTCTAGTCTAGTGCAACGCTTGGAAAAAACTAGAAATTGGAATTCTCATATTCTCCCTTTTTAAATTGTTATTATATATCGAATGTGTAGTGTTCTGCAAGAACAGAAAACCTTCTCGATCTTATGTACTGCTATTTAGTTTGTTTCAATGATTTTCAATTATTTTGCACTTCACATGTAATCAGAAATTCTTCACAGGAAAAGGTTTACTGATTTATGTTCGCCACAAATTTTTACGTTAATCAGAAAACCTTCTCGATCTTATGTACTGCTATTTAGTTTGTTTCAATGATTTTCAATTATTTTGCACTTCACATGTAATCAGAAATTCTTCACAGGAAAAGGTTTACTGATTTATGTTCGCCACAAATTTTTACGTTAATCAGATAACCCGTCTTGAAAAAATATGATACTGAATTCCACACACCTGGAAGAGTTTAAATCTTGGCATAAGATGAAATTTGAACGCCTTTACAAAGTGAAACCTGTAGGCAGTTATATAATGATTGTCTTTTCCATAAAGCCACTCGACCCAAGACATCACCTGCAATTAGCTGCATTCCATTCCTTATAGTAAATTGTAGTATCTGCATATTTGGGAAAAACAGGTAATCTCGGAACTTTTTGTCACCATGCACCTGTGTAATTACGGCGGAGGAATTTTAACGCCTCTTGTCTTTTTAATACCTTTTTTTGCTATTTTTAGTGCAAGGTGCTGCCAATATGTCTCTTTCGATTACTTCAGCATGTGAATAATTAAAATAATGAAAAACAAAAGAAAAAACGTTTGCGTGAAAAATTAAACAAAAATTTTAATCAGCTTGCTGCAAGTGACTTGCGAAAGAATAGCTATCAAGAGCTCTGTCGTAGTATAAAATGCGGTTTTGGTTGCGGCAAGATATGGAGCTGTTATCAGATCTCATTACTGCATGTAACCAAAGTAAAAATGTGGTGAGCACGACCGTTCCGGTCACCGAAGATTGTCACAGCATTAAATTCAAGTGACGATTTAAAGCTTTCAAAAATGAGCACTCAAAATCATAAAACACGCTACTGAAATTTGTAAGCCGTTAAATAAGAAAAGATGAATGCCACTTGTCGTTGTCTCTATGTACGTTGATAATCTTGTTTTTTTTTCTCTTCCAGGCATGCGTTCCAAGAGTTAAGCCTTCTGTACCTGGTGATCATTATAAAGCAGTATGCAGAGCTCTCGTTACTGAAGCTCTAGAATTACGAATATTTTTGCAAAAAGTGTTTCAAGGAGGTAAGTAGGTTCTGATGGTTTATGTAGTGTAATTGAAATTATTCTTGGCGCATAATTTAAATTTGAATATTACATACTTGATCTATGATCCTCTATCAATAATTTCAAATACAAACAAAAAATAGTGTTGCAGAAATTTAACTATAGGTGGCGAAGTGTAGAATGTCTTGTGCTTCTCAAATATTTTTTTAAGGTATTGTCTAAACTCAGCGGACAACCCTGTAATGCACACAGCACAGCTTAGGAAAATTAGGAAAGAGGAGATAGGGAAATTTTAACCTGATAAATGTTGCAAATAAGCAACAATTTTCGTATGATTTTAAGGAGAAAAATAAATTTTGGTTGGGTGCCCTTATAATCAACAATTGTAGCTATGGTGCTAATTTATTTCCAATTATTTGATTACTTACTTTACCTATTATTATTACCTATCTTGCCCCTATGTGATTCATAGCAACATAATTTTAATGGACTAAAATAATTAGACTAATCCGAACACTATGTAAGAACACGTGTATCACATTTTCACGCTTAACCCGATACGGGTTAAAATGCTTCGATTATCCAAAATTTTTTTTTTGATAATGTATTAGAATAAGAGGAACAAAATAGACAGATATGCGTTCGAATATTTCGAATTCGGAAAATAACCCAGTAGGAAAAGTGAGAAGAGGTTACGCAGAGAATTAGTCTCTAATGCATTACAATTTTGTCAGAGTAACCACTTGCTGGTAATGCAAAAGGTAACGAGACAGAAAAGAGTGTAAAATTAACATGTTTAGGCCTGCATGTTTTCATGTGCGCTTTTCTGGTTTATGTACTTCGAAGAAGAGTGAATCATTTCAAGTTTGCAGTTAGTTGTGAGAAGCGATTTTTGTGCATAAATTCCGTAAGTGATTACTAGTAATGCAGAAGGATTCCTATGACGTTGCGTGTAGAAAAGAAGATTGTCTAGAATCCTGAGGGTGATTAGTTGCTCTTCAAAAATAATTGGTTCTAGAACTAGTTCTATATACATTACATTTCCTACAGGGACAGGGAACACCTTACTGTATGCATATGCCCTACGCAATTCATGCATACGCCAATGTGCCAATCATAATTCGTATGAATTCAACCGTATAACACACGGTGTATCGAAACAGCTTTGCATGTACTATACTTCCCAGTAAAAAGTGGGAGCATTCTAAGATTAATCTTGGAGGTCTCCTGAGGGATGAATATGAACCACGGGAAACCTCATTTTTATCTTTTTCTTTCCTGATTTTTACATTAGAGAACTCCTTTTGAGGTCCACAGCGAGTAGTAGATTGGGACATACAACTGTAAAATTATTTGGAGAACTGCTTTTTCCTATTGCTCTCTAAGGGGATATCGTCAGATTTCTTAGTGGGTTTTCATAAATAAATGAGAATCTGTGCAATTTGCAAAAGTTACATGTGTGTAGAAAAGCTACATTTTTTTAAAATCATTTTTGTTGGGTTTTAGTTCTACTATACGTTCATCACATGTTTACCACATCTTTACTAATTTAAATTCACTTAGCGAAAGCCCAGAGTATTTGTGATGTAAGCTTTTGCCCCTTCTTTAAGCCATCTTATTTAAATTAAACAAGTGAAAAGCAGTAAAAAGGTGAAAAACGCCTACGTCATAAAAGCTCGGGTTTTCGGTAAGAGCATACCTTGTCTTCTTTGTACCATGGGGCTGACTTTCTCTATCATAAAAAATCATCTAAAAATTCAAATGGCAAAGTTTATGAGGCGTAGGTACACACAGATCTATCCGGATCACTTCCTCGCAAAGTTTCGTTTTCAGTGGCGGCATATATATAACGTTTGATTACGTTTCTTCAAAGGAAACGGAAAAGCTCCAGGAACCGACAGTAAACCGCACAAACTAATTAAACAGAGAGGCTTAGCACGGCAGAATGATCTTATACATGCTCGTACTTCAAATGTGGAATGACGAGGTTATCTGTAATGATTGGAAATGAATATACTATTTCTTCTGTTAACAAAGAGGGAGATAGAAGCTAAAATCAGTGGCTAATCGGAATTTCATTGTAAACTAACTCTTGCTGCAATACTGGGAATAAAACATCCCGCCTTAACACTTTTTCGTTGCTTTAAGCAGACATAAAACAGCAGTAAGGCAAATATTGTGGAGTTGTCTGACCGAAATGAAAGGATATCTATAAATTTTCCCTCTAAAGAAGAAATCAAATTAATGGTCTACACGTTGAAAAGGGTGAAGATAGACTCACCGCTTCCATGTATTTCTTTCATTTCTACTCAAAATCTGTTATCTCCTTAACTTGTAATATATGCTCCGGTCAGTCGATCCTAAAAAAAAGAATCGCTAAGGCTGTTTGACCGGAAAGTTCTGTCCCCCATTTGTGGTCAAGTCCAAGGCAGAAAATGTAGACAAAAAATGAACCATAAATTAAATTCGATTTTTCGGACCTCCTAATACCCACAGAGTATTCTTCAGATAAGCCAGGAGGCTCCAGAAATGGAAGCAGACCTTCGTATGTTCCATGTCGGTAACTGGTGAGGCTGTGCACAAAATCTCAAGCTCTAGAAAGGCATCGTCGTGGAGGCAGTTTGAATCCTGTTAATATCTCCATAGATGGTGATTATTGCCGTATATTTTAAAACTGGTATATATATATCTTTCAAAGATTACATAAACTGTCCAGTTTGTCTACAAAACTCAAGATTGGACTGGAAAAAGTCACCATTCAACGACGATCAAACTGCAGGAGAGCGAGCTCGTCATGTCGTGTCTACTTCGACTGAGTGCAGGGTTGGCACAAGAAAGTGTTTTTTGACGATTTCGAAAATAAGGGACCCAAAACACCTTTCCGAATCCAAGTTTTTATCTTTGTTTTTATCTTTTTATAACGAAATGTGAGTTCAGAAAATAAGTCTAGACATTATAAAAGTTTACAAGAAGCCAAGAATCCCTATCTGGACTTCATCACGAAGCAATCCTGTGATTTAATTGTTATACAAAATAGGTAATCTCGGGTTTATCTTGACATTACGTCACTTATTGTTATATCGAGACGAAGACGAAGATAAAGACTTGGATTCGGAAGGGCCCAAAATGATAGAGCATTTATAAGAAATATAAATACACATATAACATACAGATACAAACAATTAGTGTAGTCGCAGTTTAACTCCTTCTCCGATATAACTATGGCACAAATAAAAATATAAAATTTTCTAATTGTTTCTTTACAAATTTAGAATATTTAATAGGTAGCGTGCTCACCTCATCTCTAACACTGAAATGAGGCGTTCGATGTTAAATATGTAATAGCAGTTAAGATCAACTGAGAATAAAATCAATGAATTTCTGTTAACATCTAATATAAATATCAGATAAAATTTCATCAGTCTCAAAGTACCTGACTACGTGTTGTATAAATGGAGAGGTAAATATTATTGACACAAGTAGACTAAGTGTCGTATGCACTTCGATTTAATCATCCACAGTCACGTAATCGTTATCGTGGAAGAAAGAATTGTTATCTGAAAAAGTATTTAAAAACTTCGTCGTGATAGAGTCGCGATGCCGTACAAATGGAATATTTGATGTCCATATCAACAACTTTATTCTTCTCTAATTTTGAACAAGTTATACCTGAAGATTTATCAATCAAGAAAACTAAAATATTCTTGGTTTGCACCCCATTACATTTCTTTTATAAAAAAAAGGGATAAAGATAATATCGTTTTCACACTCACTCTCTTTTTATTTATATTATGCTGCAATATTATTTTAATGCCCATTTTTCATTTGGATTACACTTGAGTTCATTTGAACTTGGCTTTTATTAAAAATGTAAAAACTTTATTTATATTTAACGGCTTTGCCATAATAGTATTATTTTTGTAATTTCAGACACAGAATCTCTTCGAATAAAAGCAGATGCACAAACCTCGAAGCAAGAGCTAGATAAATTGGGATTCAGTGATTGGGTAAGTATCTAGTTCGGTAGAATATTTAAATTTAGAATTCAAGAATGGGAAATGCTTCTTTGTTTGGAGCAAATTTTATATCTTATCATACAAAATCACTGATATCTATATTAAAATTGCCAAGATAATGTTCAAGTTATAAACACTCTAGCGTCATTGACAAGGCCATTTATCTACAGAAAAAATTCAGTTACTATCTCCTTTTATCTGAGGGTAAAGTTCACCAAATGTACCAACGCACTTTCAAAATAATAGGAAATAACAAAAAAAAAATAAATAAATTGTTATTTAAGTGGAACAAGAATCTATAATTAAAAATAATAAACTCGCACTAATTAATAAATATTAACTAAAATTATATAGGAACAGAAAAATCAATATTTCTATGTCACAACGAAGACTTGAAATGAAAACCAGTCAAGAAATGAAATGAATCTCTAGGGGGATTCCGGCTGGGGTTGAGGGGGGAGCTTCTGAGTCCCGGGGGCGCGATTTCGGGGGAGTTGGATGCTAGTTTTGAGGATATTTCCCGCTCCTATTTCCACCACCCCTGTTCCTCCTGCTCCTCTTTCCACTGCCCTTGTTCGTCCCGCTCCTGTTTCTACCGTCGACTGTTACCACCCTCCTCTTTTAATAACAGTTTGCTATGAGCCCCAAAATACTGGCCAGAACCATGAAGAGAGTTTCTTTTTTAACTTTAAAAAAGCAGACCTTGCAGACTTGTCCAATAGAATTGCATCTATCGACTTTAGAACTTTGCTCTGCAATACTGACATCAATGTGGACGTTAGCAAGTTTTACATCAAGATTTTCCAGGTGTTTCCTGCTGTATTCCTTTTGAGCGTCAGAGATCTCATTCTACCTCGCCTCCATGGTTCAACAGAGAGTTTAAAGCTTTGTAGAACGTGAAAAACAAACTCTGGAAAGCCCTTCTCAGACCATCAGAAGTTTGTGGAGTGCTTCAATGAGTTCAAGACAATCTCATCCGCTCTAACTTCAACATGCGTCTACGAAGAGGAATTCCATGGATACCGAACTCATTGAGGTGGTCCACCCCGGTTTCAAGCAGTCAAGCCTAACAGTGCTCACAAAGAAGTTCTAGAAAACTTTAAGAACATCCTTCCTTATAATACAATCGAGATATGTTGCAGAGACGTAGAAAGGGACCACCGATCATTTCATTATGAAAAGTGATATTGCTCGTTGTTGTATCTGGGATGGAAAGACCTTACGCCTTCCGCCGATTATCACTAGATCGATGCAGCATGCCTTCAAAGTACGCTAGAAATTATTAAGAAGTACGGAACTGGGTCGAAGAATGGATCGCTTCAAAACCAGCGTCGTTCTATCGTCACAGAATCCAACTGTTGCCAGAAAAATTGGAGGAAGTCATACAAAAGAATGGAAAATATTTTGATTGATGTAACTCTTCCGATCTTTTTGAAATAAATCGACTTTTTCAAGCAAGACATATCTGCACATGCCGAAAACATAGCGAACAGCTGAGATGCAGAATTAAATCTGCAGAAAAGCTCGCATCCATCAGTCATTTTGCTAACACAGTCATTTTGCTAACAGTTTACGTACACTACAATGAGTATATGAGGTAGCTAGTGACAATCTACCCGAAGCTCCATAAATTTTGAATATAACCCTGCTACGGTGAGTGAACTAGGTTAGTGTAGTTTTGAAGGGTATACCAAGATATTAAACAGGTTTGCTAAAAGTAATAGGGGTTGGATCGGGCATAATTACCGGAAAATTTGTCGTATCCTGATCATTTTTCTATATAACAATAGCACAAGATTTCGATGGAGTAAGACGAAGTCGACTTTGATGTATCCATGTGAAAATTGAAAACAACAAAGGATCAAGAATAAATCCTTGCGGAACATCGCAAGCAAAATCGCTACATTACAATGCACTGGCTGTTGACGGCCCTTCAAATAATCAAATAATATCGGACAAGCTTACAAAATTGGAAAAATTAAATAGAGTTTTTGGTTTATTTATCAAAGGTAGATGATCAATTCTATCAAACGCTTTAAAGAAATCAAGAGGATACAGTCATGTTTTGGTCTGACTCGTCCACATTCCGTTTAAAATTCTTTTGAAATGGCAATCACTTTGGAAGATTTCCAGTTTGTCGGGAATTGAAATCTAAGAATTATACTGTTTTGTGTGGAATATGAGTAAGCGTAAACAAAACAGGGTAAAACTAGCTTAACGAATTTGGTACGTATTATAAAGCCTAACGACCGTAGAGCTTATCGAAAAGGTAAATCGTAATAACCGCCATCAAAGCTCAACGTCGATCAATGTGGCACGGCACTAGCGTCAAATCAGCTTCCGAATATTCCAGTCTTCTTAATCTCCATAGTTTCTTAGTGGTTAGTTTATTGTCACATCGAAAGCATTTCCTTTTCACAGTGAAATTTCCTTACTAACATTATTGTTCCATAGTATTCTGTAAGATTCCCAGAACTCTAATATTCGAAAGTGTATCCGTCTTTTGCATCGGAGGAAAATGGCACTGGCAGCACTCACTTCAACTGAGAAATTATGGAGAAAATTGTTTGCTTTGGCATTTAAAAAAAATATCAAGCAAAATGCGCAATTTCTAGTTATTACTGATCGATTTCTATTCCATCAAGATAATGACCCTACGATACTTCTGAAGTTGCTTGCTTGATATCCAATTGGAAAATAATTTTAGAAGTTCCTTTCCAATTTCCTGATCTGAATGTAAAAGAGATTTTGTGGGATACACTGGATAGCTGAATGTTCAGAATTATCATATTTCTTATCTGATTACAGTAAAAGGTTAGTAAAATCGATGGCTAATATGCTCTCAACAGTAATTAACACAAACCGAGGGCCAACAAAATATTCAACTTAATTGATTTCGTGGTATTTTGCGGTATAAATTTTGATAGAGAATTTTAACTGTCAGGTGTTAATACTACCACTGAATACTGTCTGTTTTTTAACCCCTTCAGGATCAGGTATTCAAGAACAAAACAAAAACACAACCTACTCATTTAAAAGACTTATTTCAATAGCAGTAACGAAATTTTTAAAGAAAATGGAAGAGGTTTGAAACGTTTTCAAAATAGACAAAAAATGGTATAAATTTTATACTAACGCTTGGAAAGAATTAATGGAGTAACTTGTGTGCATCATCGGAATATTAAAATAAACAGAAAACAAGTTGCAGGAAACTTATAAAGGACTTCTTTCAAAGTATGCTGAAAATGTTTTAAAATAAAAAATAATCATTTGATTTTAGAAAAGTCATCTTTTAACGCTCCTTAAGCATAAGATACAAAACTTATTTCAATTACCTGGTGCATTCTTACCTAGCAACAAAATTGTAATACCATATCTCACGTAATCCAAAAATTTTCGCTTGATTAACCTGAGTCTTTCCTAGTTGCTTGATGCAACATTGTATCACGGTAATGCCAACAAAGTAGAGGAAAAAATTCTGCTGCATTCACAGGTACATTACAGGTGTTGTTGCCAAACAGGAAAGTGAGTAACTCGACCGATTCGAAGAGTGGGCAAATATTAAGTCGTCCGGGTACTTGAGTAAACTGCATTAACCGCAAAATCATCGCCAGCTCTCTACCGGTATTTGCACACATTCTAGAAATGCTAAATTAATTCCTGCAGAGGTTCTCTTTATATGATGGATCTTCGCAGACGCAGCATGCAGAAACGCAAAAACAACGCGGTTTATCAACGCAAGAACGACGCGATCCATTCACGGCATTCGTTGAAGGGAAAAATTACGACAAGCCGCTCATCAAATTGGAAACAATCGCAATTACACCGGTGGTGCTGTAGTAAGGTAACATTACGGCTGCAAAAACGAAGATGCTACGATGCATCGATGCATATAGAATTAGAATGCGATGGTAGTGAACTGGCTGCATTACCGCTCACTCACATCCGAATGCATCCGGCAGTATTTTGAAATCAAGCGAGATCTTGTGCCGGCAGATTTTTACGATTTTCTTTAAACTTGGTATGTACGTCTGTCCGTCTGGCGGCATTACTTGTTGACTTGAGTGACGGAAACCTCAGGCATGACAAGCAAATATTCCCTCATTTTCCAGCTATTTGAATGGCCACTCATGTAAGGCCCATAGGCCGCGAATTGTTGTTAGAAAATGCAATCACACTTGAAACTTGTTGCATTGACGGTGAAAGAAAGACCTATGTAATTGCAGTGACGCATTTTTTGAATTATCGAAACTGGTATAGTTGCTGCGAACATTTCGAGAATTCGAAGAAAAAGCACTTATGTTTTCCTGTGAGTTTCTAAGTGCAAGTTGAAGGCAGTTTCAGCAAGGTTTAGCATGTTCGTTAGCCACTACCAACGAGTGAAAGTAATTTCCGCGCCGATTTTAATTGCTGTAAAACTTACAACTCTGGTCGGTCTAATTATTTCGAGTGATCGACCATGAGATTAAATCAGATTTTTTCACCTTTCAGCGATGGATTTCGTGACACTTTAATTAATATGCGGAAAATCGATTGAAGGCGCTGTAGTTTCCTTTCCTTAAGCCTTAAGTCATCCGATTAACATCTAATTATTTTTTTATCCTTCAATTGATTACTCTTCAAAATTATTACATGCAAACCGTCAAATTGAGAATGGTAGTGCGACAGCGAATCCAAAAAATTGACACATAAAGCAAAGGTACCATTATACCATCACCAATCAGACCATTCCCATAATAATTTCTCGTCAAGTGTTGTGAACATTGTAGGAGACATGCCACAAGTTTCTATTTTGGGCCCTTTACTTGTTAGTCTTTATATCAGTTACTTAGGGTGCTTGCACAACGGAGCATGGAATTTCGCTGGTAGCTGCTTAATCTGTGCATTTATCGTTGTATTTCAAGAAAGGAACATTCACTGTTGATCTTCACCTTACGTCAAATTATTCAGAAATTCAAGAAATGTAACATCTCACTCCGCCACCTTTCCTTTTGAACTTTTGCGGTTTTAACCTACGCCGGTGACCTAGCGGGCTGAGGTGCACTTCTGAAGATCTTCTCCTATGTGGGCTTGGATATGATTCTTGCAAAGGACATGGTGATTTATAGAAGTATTAATGCTTGACACAATTCTACTGATGAGACGAAGTCACTGGGATGTAAAATTGTAAAAATTTCGGCTTATTTGCAACATTTGTCAGATTAAAATTTTCCAATTTAAATAATTATTATAAATACACGACAAAATTGTATGCCGAAAAGTTGCCTACACTGCAAGTGGTCTAAACTTATTAGATTGGCAGCACTGCTAAGAAACTTCCGGTGCCGGTGTGTTTTGCGGCATTTGAAGTAGGGGGTTTCTAAATTTTGCATTGCTACTGACACTGCCACTGCCTCGCATTCTATTTTGGGCTTTAGGTAGTTTAGTTACGTGTTCAGAATAAACAACCAAAAAATACCCAAGGCTGTTCTTGTAATAAAATCCGAGGGTAGCCGATAACATGAGTAGTGGAGGTGATCGATAAAAGGGGCAGATGTAGTCGTAGTTTATAGTATATATACTTAACTATAATGCTTGGGACACCACTTCCTTCATGAACTGTACAAAGCAGTAACTTGTTTTGTAAGAGTATGTCCTATTTTTTGGCATATCTATCAGGTAGTGGGCACGCTAACACGTTCTTAATAATAGTTTAGGTTTGAAGGACCGTTTCAGTCCTAGCCCATTGACAAAAAAATACAAAATTTAAACACTAGCAATTTTTAGTGTTAGACATATTTATACATTTATACTTAAATTTATTTGTAATTAATTACTATTTTGGGTGTTTTTTTAAATTAATTTCAATGCAAATACTTAAGTCAGAAATCAGGATATGGAGAGCCGTGCAAGTATGTACCAAGCACATTAGATATTTTTCATTTAATTCGTTCTGTTCTATTCGAGCGTGAGTTGCATGATTTATACGCTTTTCTAATTTCTCTGTTCTTATGAATTTCTCTCGTTTATTTTAAATTAATTCAGGACTCAGCCATATGTTGAAAAAGTAAAATTAAAGTTTACCACGAAATTATTACTTTATCTTTCACCTGTTTTATTTTTAAGAAGTAGAAATGGAAATAATAGAAGGAATGAAAAGAATTTTTACTTATAAACATAATTTTTAGAAAAAACTAATGCACCTATAAATTTTGAGATTTATAACATATCTTTCATGATGGTCTTAAATTTTACAGGCTCGATTTTGGATGCAAGTCGTCGATGAGTTGAGGCGAGGTGTGAGACTGAAGAAAAGTAACTTTTCTAGAACACCTGTAGAATATGAACTGACACCGTACGAAATCTTAATGGAAGATATACGTGCAAGGTATGATTTTTACTTTGAAGTCATTAAAAGTATTTTATTAGAAATGCATGTTACGTCCTTTTATGAAGAATAAAAACAATCGTACGCTTCTTTACACCCTGGATCTACATTCGACAATTTCGTTACCATAAATAACGTCATTTGACTAAATACTAGATGAAAAAGTTTAGGCTGTCTCTTAAATTTAAAAAAATATTTGGAACCCCTTCTAAAATAAACCTTAAAATTGCTTCATTTATGACAAAAAAAAATTGGACTGGAAACACAATTGAAACTAATATTCTAGACAGACAGTCATAATGGCTCGATTTGAGAAATATCAAGTAGACTTCTCAAACAGATTTGAAACTTGTTTCGTTTATGGTACAAAGGTATAATTTGGTAAGATTTTAGTAAAAATGGTGGCAGTAATTCCCCCATACAGCAAAAGAGGAAACTAATAGCGTTTTTGATTGGCACACTTTTGGCCACCGGCGATGGAGTTTATACGAAGATAGACTTTTACGCTCTCTCCATTTCCGGTGTCAAAAACAGAGAATTACATTAAAAATATTAAGTTAACCTCCAAGTGACGCCTACAATTAACCCTTGGTCAAGATCAAGGTCACCGCGGAATTCTCCCTTTGCTGTGTTCAAACTTCCGTCCAAAGAACGTTTCTCCGAAACCTTTGAGAAACTTATAGAGATATTCCGCCGCTCCTTTACATTTTTTGTATTTTGTATATTATATAGGCATTTGTGAAAAAAGACATATAGATATATTGTAAATATTTTTATGTGAAACAATTTTTTGGAACACACAGATTACGTATGATATATCATTTTGTGTTAGCAGTGGAAAGGAGAATTTTCATTTAATACATAAGCCATAATATTTACCATTTCGTAGAAATTTCGTTGACCTCTAGAAAAACCTGTCGGCCATATTGGATTCGTTATTTTGAGTTTCAAAAATTCAGCTCCAGATTTGAAATCAACGACTTCGGAAATCTAGATAGGCTTATTTTCATAATGATTACGAAACTTTTGAAAAAACTGGCATATCTACTACCGCTATTTTGAATTCTTAAAAGTTGATGTCAAATTCATAATCAGCAGCTCCAAAAACCTATATATCCGGCATTTTGCAATCATCCCGTTGACAATTAGAAAATCTTCTCCGCCATTTTGAATTGAAAA
>QYTT01082031.1:25480-43935 GCA_006980735.1 Dasypogon diadema
AATATTCTAGACAGACAGTCATAATGGCTCGATTTGAGAAATATCAAGTAGACTTCTCAAACAGATTTGAAACTTGTTTCGTTTATGGTACAAAGGTATAATTTGGTAAGATTTTAGTAAAAATGGTGGCAGTAATTCCCCCATACAGCAAAAGAGGAAACTAATAGCGTTTTTGATTGGCACACTTTTGGCCACCGGCGATGGAGTTTATACGAAGATAGACTTTTACGCTCTCTCCATTTCCGGTGTCAAAAACAGAGCATTACATTAAAAATATTAAGTTGTTGTTGTGTTCAAACTTCCGTCCAAAGAACGTTTCGCCGAAACCTTAGAGAAACTTATAGAGATATTCCGCCGCTCCTTTACATTTTTTGTACTTTGTATATTATATAGCCATTTGTGAAAAAAGACATCTAGATATATTGTAAATATTTTTATGTGAAACAATTTTTTGGAACACACAGATTACGTATGATATATCATTTTGTGTTAGCAATGGAAAGGGAAATTTTCATTTAATATATAAGAAATTGCGAGTTTTATATGGCAACCTTCTGAATAAGTTGCCCAATTTAGTCCATTTTCGTATTTGGTCTTTAGTTTTTTATAACGTATCTATCTACCAAATTCCACGCCAGTAGCTTAAGGCCTTGTCTTTCCATGTATAGGGTCGGCGAGCGATTTTCATGATGAAGTTTAAAACTACTGTTTTCCCACTAGGTGGCCATACAAGGAGTGATGAGCGTGCGATTTTTCCTATTAAAGTCGGAGAAAAATCATTCGCTCGCAAATCACTCGCTCGCTCCCTCATTCCGTGCATGGATAAGGCCCTAAACGTTCCCGAGATAACGCGTGGACAGAGAGACAGACGAACATTTTTTCGCCCCCCTTGATGGTAGTATAATTTATTTCAGTGTATCATGAATATTTTTAAGCGTTATAAACGCTTGCTCAAAGCTATAATACCCTACATCTAGGGTATAAAAATGTGCCCGGCAGATTGGACGCGTCATCTTGAATACACAAAAGCTAGTGTCATACTCACAACCAGCAACCCCCGAAACCATAAATATTTACCTTTATTATTTATTTATTTAGAAAACCCTTATTTATTATATTTATTTATTTAGAAAACCCTATCGGCCATATTGGATTCGCCATCTTTAATTTTAAAAATTTAGCTCCAGATTTGAAATCAACGACTTCGGAAATCTAGATAGGCTTATTTTCATAATGATTATACGAAACTTTTGAAAAAACTGGCATATCTACTACCGCTATTTTGAATTCTTAAAAGTTGATGTCAAATTCATAATCAGCAGCTCCAAAAACCTATATATCCGGCATTTTGCAATCATCCCGTTGACAATTAGAAAATCTTCTCCGCCATTTTGAATTGAAAAACTTCGATTCTAGATTCAAAATCAGCGACCTCAAAAACTTATATATGCGTGTTCTTATAACAAAAGGAGGAGTTTTATTTGATAAAAAAAATTAAAACCTTCATATGGCAACCCGCTGAAGGGGTTGCCCGATTTGATTCATTTTTCGCCAGGATATTTAGCTTAGATTTGAAGTAGTTGTGTGGAGAATTTTATCCATCTATTTCGAAGCGTTCTCGTTTTAGAAGAATAAAATCGATTATTTATTTTGCTATAGCAAAAAATTTCATAATGCAATCCTATGAAGGAATTTTCCAAATTGGCCCATTTTCGAATTTGGTCTTTTAATTTTAATAAGACATCTATCTACCAAATCTCAAGTCTCTAGCTTAAAACGTTCTCACGATAACGCGCGGACAGACAGATGTACATCTGTTAAACATTTTCTTTTCTTCTCCTATTAATGGCAATATAGTGTATCATGAATATTTTTATGCGTTACAAACGTTTGCTCAAAACTATAATACCTACATCTAGGGTATAAAAATGGATTGTCAACTATTCCAACCATGAAATTACGTTCACCAACACATCAATTTTGACAAATATTCATGTTCGATTGATTCAGTGTGCCTCGCTAGAAAAGAGTGACACCGAAGTAAATGATCAATCGAAAACGTTATAAGAAACGAAAATTTACCGGAGAGAAGTTCTGACAAGAAGGAGGGCAGGTTTTTTTTTATTTATTATTCCTTTTTAAGGAGACCAAATCAATCAAATAAATAAATTCCAATATTTTAGTGAAAATTAAACCAATGAGACCGAAAAAGGAAACAGTACTATAGGGAAATGGATCCAGATGATGAACTTTAATAATAAAATACACGTTTGGTATAGACAGAGATGAACAGCGCATTTCTATGATTTACAAAAATATAAAATCATCTAAATACGCAAAAAAGTGGTTCAGTTTTATTAAATTGTGTGCCGCTTATTTTATATTTGCATATTTAGTGCATATTAACTTAAAAAATAGTTTCAAAATCTTGTTTTTTACATGCGTGTAAAAAACGTGTAGGAAATGCCGGTATACATTGTGTTGAGAAGATATTTGCAAAAACAATACTCATATCAAAGTCCATAAAGCTCAAGAAGCCAAAGTAGGAATAACGCCGTTTTTATATGAAACAGAAGCTAACTTCAAGAAGAACGTAAAAAATACACAACTTATCCTCTTTTTGTTTTGCCTGGTACATTATCTTACCTTTTTGCTCATGAACTTTTTACTAGAACTTATTCGAAACTGTTGTCCGGATTCAACCCAATATTGAAGGACCAAGACCACGAGCTTCTGTAAAGTTCTAGGTGATCGTGTATGGAATATTGAAGCACTTGCGAATTTTTCTTGATGAGTCAACAGACGTCATCTTAACGAAGATGCTAGGCTTAGTAGCTCGACTGAAAAATATTTAAGTTGCGCGATAGATTTCTAGGATTATTTAAAAAAAACTGATCGGGAAGCAATCTTGCGAGATATTGTAACCTTTTTTGAAATATTACAAATTCCTATGCAAAGTGTAGTTGGACTAGCTACGGATAACGCAAGTGTATATCCCTAAAAGAGATTAATGGACTTCTAGAATATGTAAACACAAAATTTCATAAAGTTCTCAAGTTTTTTCTCAAACACGATGGTTTTCATTGGATAGTGTAGTAAATTAGAATTTTGAAGCAGTGGGGATGCATAGATGCATTCCATGAAGAACAACAAAGCAAAAATGGATAAACCACAAAAACATTCTAAGTACTTCCTTTTTCTTTCTTCCATTTCGAAAATAATAAATCATCTTTACACACTTTAAAACTCAAATTTAAGTGAATCGGAAATATTAGGTCTAAAAACAGACGTTTTATATTTTTATGTAGAACTGCTCACTCAAATTAAGGCCACACAAATCAAATGTTTGGATGATTCTAATGATTCTGTTCATTTAATCGGAAAATGCTTTGAATTCAAATGAGCCGATTTTGCCACTAATCACTCGGTTCGCCCATTCATTTGAAAATGATGATGTGTGTAATCCATGGAGACTTACAAAAATTGCTAAAATTAATTTTTATTTTTTTTTTTTACCTAAAAAAACAAATCCACTCTCATGCATGGAAATAATATCAAACATAAACGGCGATAAGGCCAGAACCTGCCTGGTTTACTTCTGTTTGTGGTGGAAAGGAGGCTTTTGTGTTCGACAGCATAATACAGGTGTAAAAAATTGATTTTATCAATTAGGTAAACGTTAATAGGAAATATTGCAAATAGCAGTTATGTAAAAATCGAAATAAATTTCTGTGTACCATCGCACATTTCTTAAAAACTTACATGTATAGTTTTTTTGTTCATCGTGCTCCCTATGTCCCAGTGGATCAATTTTTTTGCATAAAGGAATTATTCCTACAATTTGGCACAGCATATTTTATAGTCAAATTTGATGGGTTTAATAACAAAAACACTCACTGAACCACGTTAGAAAACTTTGCACTGATCATTTTTCCACAATCTCATGCTGTTGAAATCTGGTGTCAGAAATTGTAAAAAATATGCAGGCAGTCAGGACCAGTTGTCAAAATTTTTTTCATTAGCCCTACACCGCCTTACCTCTGCCCCGCAATAGAGGCATGCTCACGTACAGTGATTTTATACTACACAGCCGGTTTTGTTAGATACATATATAGTCCCGGCTCTCATCATTAAATGGTGTTTACTTGGGGGAGAAGAGTGGGGGTAGTTGTAAGCAGAACAATTTTTTAATGTCACTTCAAGGGATCACGTAATATAAAGAAAGGCACTAGTGATTGGGACACTGTATATAATGTAAATTGAAAACATTATTTTTCTAATAAATCTGCTGTCATCATATCAGCGAATGCTCTCCACCTCCCCACGTTGCACCCGCCCTACTGCTTCCATTATCCGCGTAATTCATATTAGCATCTACAGACCCTAATAAAACACATGAAGGACAAGAAATGGTACGTAAACAAAAATATAATATTAATTACATTGTATCGTATCAAAGTTAGAGGCTAATTGGAGATCAGTAAAATACTTACCCGGCGATACCGCACTGATCAGCCATTCAACCAACGTTTAATGAGCCTTCTTCGCATGATATTTTTTTTTCATCTTAACCAGTTAAGTGCGTACTCGTATGGTGGCTACTGCAAACATGATTGTCATTACCGATTGCTTTCAGAAACCAAATTATCTTGAGTCGTTCCGGCCGAAAGTGTCAACATCTGCCCACTTATCTTGCGCTCCTTAATTCAAGAATCTCCAGTAATTCAAATGTTTGTCTTACCTTTGTACGTCATCCACACCCACCTGTAGTAGTCACCGGAGGTTGTTTGTGAAGTTTTTATTATTCCTCTCTTCCAGAAAGTACAACTTGCGGAAAGTCATGGTGAATGGAGATATACCACCACGGGTGAAGAAAGACGCCCACGCTCTTATACTTGAGTTCATCAGGTCACGGCCACCACTCAAGAAGGTTTGTAGGTTTAACCCTTTGAAGAATTTCACAACAACAAGTCACCGACCATTGACCGAGATATTTTATTGAATTTCAGGCATCAGAACGAAAACTTCCTCCACCAGTAAAACGAACCCCCTCGCCAAGAGAACAATTGATGGACTCCATAAGAAAGGGACGAGTTCTGAAACCAATTCAGCCACGGCTCAAAAACAGACGTGAGTAAATTTTATAATTTTGTCTTGGTTTATTTTTTAAGCAATATTTCGTAATTACCAGTAAAATCCACGGTATAATCGGAAAGTGAACGTAAAATTATCGTAAAAGTGCACTCTCATGCCTGTCGAGTTCGCGTTCCAATCAATTCATAGTCGCAATTTCTTCCCACTGTCCGTTGTGTGGTGCTACAATTGCTCGAAAATAGTACAAGCAATTTTAAATCTATCGATAACGTGCCCAAGGCTAACGATGGGGAATATCTTGCTGTTGTTGTTTTGTTACTTTGATGTTATTGTGATTATCTAAAATTATTGATTTGAACAACTCCAGAATAAATTTTTACGCCCTTATATATTTTTTTAATTTTGTTTTCGTTGGGCTGGAAATCCAATCAGGTAATACCGTGAGATAGAGAGGATTGGATAAATCAGATGAAGAGAATAAGAAAGGAAAGTTGATGGTTATTATTATTATTGTCACGCACAGCAATCCTTTTCTCAATGAAAAACAGATAAAATTATTGGAAAGCACATTCACTTTAATATCCTCAACTTGACGTAACCACTGATAGGCCATAAGGGGCTTCTCTAAGGGAGTGACATGAAAAAAGTACATTTAAGATAACAAAAGTTTCTTCTAAGTAAGATAGCTACGTGTTCAATATGTTAAGGGGTATTGTTCTAGGAACAATTCTATAATTCACACATAGCAATATTCAGTTAGTTATTCCTTCAACTTTAAAAATGACTTTTCCACACTATCCATCATATAGGGTATATTCGATTATTCGTAATGTCTATGTGTCCACTACCAAAGTATGATATAGCGAGAACATTTCAAGCATGAGCCTGACCCTACCTCCAAATAACCTGTGTCGATTCTGGAGATTTGTGAATATTAAGCGCAAATCTGACGGTTTTCCTACTTCTTTGTCTTGTAATGGTTTCGAAAATGGGAATCTCCAAATGATCGCTGATCTATTTGCTGATTTTGATAACAGCGATTTTAGTCCAGACGACTTTTTTATTTTGACAAGGCTCCGAGCTACCACTCTGCAGGATAATGATGATCTTGCTTTGACGTAGCTTCTACTTCGAAGCGTATTTCTGATCTTCCTGTCTTGTTATTTATTTAATTTATCTTTCGATTCTGGTGCTTTTACTGAATTGTGGAAGTTCTTTACCATCTTACCCTTTCATAAAAAAGGCAGCGAAAGCGATATTCGTAATTACAGGCTGATTGCTAATTTGCCTTGCATTAGTTGTGAAATTTTACAATTTGTGAAATTTTACAATTTCATTGTAAACCATTTATTAGTTCCCCACAACATGGCTTCGTAAATGGGAAATCTACTATAACTAATCTAGTAGAATTTTCCAGTTTTTGTATTTTGGCTATTGAAGCAGATAAGCAAGTTGATTGTATCTTTACTGACTTTAGTATTGATCACAAGATTCCTATTCTCAAGATTACCTTGTTAGGCTTTCCGTCCCCTTTTTATTGTTTAGTTACAATCGTATTTGTCTAATCGTACGTAAAGAGCGCTTTTCCCTGGGTGTTTGTCAAAAAGCATACCTAGTACGTCAGGAGTTCCTCAGGGTAGCCATCTCAGACCAATTTTATTTCTAATCAACATCAGCGATGTAGGTTCCCTTCTTAAGCAATCAAGGATCCTATGTTATGCTGATGATACCAAGATTTTTCGCACTGTTACCTGCTAAACAGAATGTGCACTTTTATGTTCTGACTTTCTATTTTCCATAAGTGATACTCTATTAATCACCTATCACTAAATGTTGATAAGTGCCAATCACTCGGAAAAAGCATCCATTGATTTTTGATTATAAGATAGGTTGCCGTTCCTTATACAAACTTAACAAAGCTTGACAAGGGATCTTGGTATCGTTTTCAATTCCCATTTTATTTCCAATTACCACATCGAAGGATAAGGATTTGGAAGTGTAAAATGAGCAAACTGATACACCTTGATAACGAAGGAAAATCATCGTTTCTGAGCAATATTCGGAGAAGGGAGAATAAAGGAGGTGGGGGCCCTCTCTGAGCATTTTCTGATGCAGGAATGATTTCAAACTTCTGAAAACGTGAAAAAGGACATGAAGCAGAATAGGTTCATTATTATTATTGATTAATGCAAATTTTTTTTCATGGAGTTTTTGCTGCATAAAATCCTCTCTCGGATTAGTAATGTTCAGTAGCAGTGGTTTCTCCTGATTGAAGGAAGGAATAACAATTCATATCCTCAGCATATCACCATATAGGTGTGAGGGTAATTTAGGGATATGTTTTCCGACTTTTATCAAGCCAATTTCTGCTTTGTGTTCCGCAATCCAAGAAGATCCATTTTTATCACATGTTTCCTAGGGAATGTGCAGCAGGAAGCAGGAAACGTGGTTGATCGTTGATAGCTTCGCTTCATCAGTCATTGGGGTTGAAACAATCGAGATTATTTCTTTTTTATATATTTTTAAATCTTAACACCTTTATAATAATATTGTGAAAAAGGATTTTTTGAAATTCGGAGGATTTAAAAGTTGACGCGCCAGGTCAATTATTGTAGCAGAATATCAATCTCTTTTCGCTGCCAGTGAGATTTATTAGTTTAAATTGATTTCTTATATTACGGAGAATTACTTTACCGGCTATTTCACGATGTGTTATGTTTTTGATACTAGATAGCGCTACTGATATAAATTAAAGTAGCGTAAACAGTTAATTGCACCAAAAGCCTTAAACGCATTTTCCTCGAAACAATAGGATTTTTTGATATTTAAATTTTACTTTTTATGACAGTTTAAAGTTTGATTTTTGAGCCAAAAAATGGGATTTAATTACCCAATGGTTGCCATTTTCTTAATTTTCAATATTTTCGAAAAATCTTACGCCACTTGATAGATAATCTATTCTAATTTAGTTTGAACAAAAAACATACTTCAACTTTTGTGTTCTAATTCCTCCCGGAGCTTGCAGTAGTGCAGCGATGTTTATCAAAACGCAGGACTACATTTTAGTTTATAAGAATTAAAATTGGCAAATTTTTTAAGTAAAAGTTTGAGGAAATAGAACTCATGTGATGTTGTTTAACAACCTGCAAAATACAATGCATGTCCGAGATGTTTTTTGAATTTAAAGATCACCTACTTTTTAGGTCTCCAGAGTTTGATACCTGGCTATGGCACAAATGACCAAGTGGCTCACTGGCCTTGCTTTGATGCATATTCGTAGGGAGACGTTGAGCTCGTTGTTAGGCAATATTATTATTAAAGAAGAAAAAGAAGACTTGTTGTCAGCTAACGTATAGTTGAGATACGCCTCTATTGATGAGAGGATTTATTTTTAACATTTTGACATTACATAATTCATAAACTGTAGTTGGAAGAATATTTTCTCGAATTAATTTAAATAAAATGAAATTAACAAACAAAATAGGACATGAAACTTTTCAAGGAATTTTGTTATAAAAAAGATTACTTACGTTTAGGGAACTACAATTATTGTTACTCAATGGAAACTGACAAGAATTTGCTCACAAAAATTAATAAATTATGATTTCAAAATATATGATGCACAAGCATTGATAATTATTGTATTGTACTCTACGTTAACTCTGAATAGTTAATTTATGTACTTTAACAATTATTATAGAAACTTTCCCATGGACAATTTTTCTGCATAAATGAAGATATTTACCCATTTCTGCTTGGTAACACTGGTATCAGCGTAAATTTTTATCTTTCCACGTAGCTGTTTTTTAAGGGTATATTTTTTGCAGTTCATTTTGTTTTTATTTTACTGTTTCAATAAATGACAAATAAAATTTCTTGCCAGACTTTAATTACTGAGAGCAACTCTCTCGTATACGTTCAAATTACTTGTGATGTTCTCATGTAAGAGAACCGTGTACCGAAAATGGTACACGTGACAGGGAATGTGTTAAAAAGAAAAAAATATTACAGTCGAAATAGGGCCTTGTGGTTCGATATTAGTGACTAATAGGTATTTGAATATTGAATTGGAAACGATACCTGCCAATAACATAAATGTACCGGTTAGATAGGACACTTTCTATTTGTAACAAGCGAAGGATTAAAATTAGGTAGGTGGTAAAAGATTCTCTTTTCATGCAGGTGAAAACTGCAACTCGATTTTAAAATCCTTTCCAAGCCCACATATACTCTGCTGTATGTTGAATTTATTATATCAAGAGCTCAGAATGTTTATCAAATTTTTTCTAACAGAAATAATTAGCAAAGAAAAGTGTTGCCAGTGGTAAACGGCGCACAATGTGACCAATAGTACTATGGAATCGGAATTTATTCCAAAAATGAAATAACAAAGACAACTTTTAAAAGCCGTTATTTTCTAATAGCATATGTCAGCCCACACGTTGCTGATGATTACAAGTACACTAACCGGTTCTCTTCTCCTTGCCAGCCCAGTGAAGCTAAGTATTGTGATCAGAGTGGCACGTGTATTTTTACGTTATACAAAAGAATAAGTAGTTTCTGTGTAGTAAGATAAGCACTTTCGATCCAATTTCGATATGGATCCGACTCCTTCAGAATTGTTCACTTTTACCTCCTTTTATATTAACTGAAATTATTGTTAAATGGTTAAATATAAAAAAAATAAGAACACGTATAAGAATCATGATTTTTTGAAATTATTTAAAGTATTAGTTTACTTCCCATAGCTTCCCCATGAAACTTTTTGTGTACAATTGTTTAGCAACTTATCTAGATCAATATCGAGGTTACTATTTTTGCTCATGTCTGCTCTTTTTTTTAAATTCATTTTTAAGTCTAAAAAGGTAATATCAGTTTTAATTATTTAATATAGGCTTAATGATTTAATTGCTTTAGTTTCTGGTTTTGAGGCATATTCTTGAAATGTATCGAATTATATAATAAAATAAAAAAATAACTTCTACCAATTAGCTCTATAGATATATACTATGCTCAAAAACCGTTCTTTCGATTTTGTTCGAATTTGAAGTCATTTTGCCACCACACTGTGCGCCATTTTGAATTTTGTAATTTTTACTTCGGATTCGTAATCAGCAGCCTGAAAACCCCTATGACCCTATGTCTAAATCGGGCTTATTTTCAAAATACAGGTCCGCCATATTTGATCCGCCATTTTTAATTTTTTAATTTGAATTTCGGATTCATAATTAGCAACCCCAAAAACTCTGGAATATAAGTTTCTGTGCAAATCGGAATAGGTTTTCATATTTTTCCGCTTTTTTCAAATTTTGCCTCACTGTGCGGCGCCCATCTATTTTTTCTATAGCTTTTAAAAATTTCAGTACTAAAATCTGAAATGTAGATTAACAAATGGTTGACTCCAAAAGAGATTGAGTGTTGGGAAAGACTATTTATTTTATTGGTAAATAGGTATGTATATGATTTATAAATAACATATTTTTTGTGTCTGCAAATTTTATAAATATATAAATAATAAGAAATTCCCAGAAAAAAAAGCTCGCTACTTCAACCCTATAACGTGAGAAGTGTGTTGTTGGCGCATTTTTTTAATTAAATTGTGAATAAGAAGTACCGTTAAACTTCTGGCAGTTCAGTTCCTAATTCATCCACTTTCATCTAATAAAAAAACTCCCTTTTGTTATCTCAATAAAGAGCCCAGTTCAACGAATTCGCCACGTTCTATAAGAACGAAACTCAAACATCCATCAAAAAGAAGTTAAGTAGAAGGCCCACTTCCAGGGATTCTTGATATTTCAAAGGCCACCAAATCACGTAAGCCATCTTTAAACCGCCTCAACATGGAAGAGCATGCGGTCTGACCCTAAAATTAAAAACTGACAGCAGCCGGTGATGTATGAACATTTGATTACGTGCACTTGACCAAAGAAATGCAGGCCTTAAATTACAGATATGGTCGGAGCTGTACGTGATGGCCTCAATAGCAGTGCGGAAAATGAAATTTTTGATTGAGCGAAGAAGAAATTAAACTGGAGAAAATATTTTTGCGAAAGGTCAACGTGAAATCGATATCTGGGAATTTCAATTCTCAACTTTGGCCAGAACACTCTGAAAACGGAAAAAGAAACTGGAAGTTTGCACATCCGCATCCTCCCCGATTATGGAAAATGAATTACGGCAGTTACGTCAGGAAATTTCTTAGCGTTGGCGTTGGCGTTGGGGAGGGAATTGTTTGTCTAATAAAGCCCGCAGCCGATCACAACAAATTCAATTATTAAGAGTAGAAGTTAAGGTGGATGACAACAGGAACGAGCCTCAGGATGTTAACTGAGTTGAGGATGAACTGATGATGGAAGACGCTTTATTGCATTAGTCACGCAATGTGGACTTCATAAAGAAATAGCCTGGGGAACAATTGAATTATGTTGTTGAGAAAATGAATTCGTCACTGACTATAGCTATTGCCTATTGGCAAATGTTGTGCCGTGGAAGGAAACCAGATTTATAGATTCACAACTTCGATTTCTCATGTCGATCCATAAAAGAAGTTTCCATCACCTCCAGTGATCGATCACCGACAAACAGGCCACAGAACAAGAATGGGATGCGAACGATGATGAAGAAACTATGCCCTGGGTACATAATTTATACGATACGTTCTCAGGCTGGACCACATTTGGGTACTACATCTCACTGAAATGGGCCCAAGCATTTTCTGGGTCACGGGAACAGGTTGTATGCATGGAACCTCCTCCTGCGCGTTACTCACTGCCGGGAGTCTTGCCGACATATCAGATATGGTTCATATACAATTTTCTCAGTTCATCAATTTCCATTGTTTTCAGGTCGTAACTTAGCTGCCCGTTTTTCCATCTTTTCCTTGTTTATCTTCCTGAGGCATTTATACAATGATCTTTCGGTATACTATGTAGAAGTCGAAACTATGCAGAAGTTGTTAGATCAGACAATTTACTTTGAGATTTGTTTGTGGATTCCCTGTAAACCTGCTGAGCAGACATTTGCATATCAATTTGAATGCAGTAAATAGCTTCTACTTACCTTGGGGGAAGAACGTTGCGGATTTATTTAAGGATGACTTTTTAGTTGGTTTTTAACCAATTTATGGCCATTGATGCTTAAACGTAACATTATGGATTTCAGTTGTTTTTCAGAAGCCTTCATCCGATTCCTAGAAATAGTGGAATTTTTTTTTCAAATTTCATATCCTTCTCATTTTTAGTTAGGTACACAAGTCGGTCAGAAAATTTTAAGAAGTACTTTTTACAATATCTAACACATTTGGTGATACATTGCCTTTTGATCCTGAAAGGCAATAACAGTATAGTAAACATATAGTGATTTCCAAAAAATAAAGCAATAAATCATTTCTCAGACACACATTCCGCTGATTTAGTCATAGTATCCGGGTTCAAGTTTCTTTAACTTAAGAATGTACCATTGATCTCCATTCCAGTTAAGGGTTATAAGATATCCAGTGATAACATAAAATTCTGGCTTTGAGATGTTCCTGAGTGGCAGCGATTCTGAATTCTCTAACTTCCTTTGTCATTGCTCGCATAGTAACTACTGGTTCTGCACTGAGCTGATTAAAACCACATTTGAAATAATACTCACATCACTACATGAAAATGTGCACTTATTGCTCATTTTACCCGCGTCACAACTATTTACTAGATTTAATATCTGGTATTTCCCATGTAATACATTCTTATTCGCGTCAACCGGATCAGAGCTACGACCAAAATTAGAAGCAACCAAAAAAATCGACCAAGGGCTCATTTTAAAGTTTAGAGCGTCTACTTTCAAATACCGAGTGCGCCTTGAAAAATCCAATATGGCGGCCGGAAGCCGGAGAAAAATCGAGTGTCCAGTAAAAATAACTTGTAAAAATAAAAGTTCGCAACCGATCGGGTCGTTTTTTGTCTCAAACTATAGCTGATAGACGCCTCTAAAAAGTTGATGTGGTAGATTGACAAAATCAAAAATGGTGGACCCAATATGGCAGTCAAAAATCCAATATGGGGTCGAAATTTTGAAAATCAACCGATTTGCACCAAATTTGGTATACGGTGGTTTTTGGAGTTGCTGATTACGATATGGACAATCTTCACCACCATCATTTGCGATAGTTAAACATTGTTGTCAAAGGTTTTTCACTGGTGACGGGAGTCAATTGAAGATGATCCACGCTGTGGAGGAGCAGCAACGATAGTTACTAAGGGTAATGTAGATTTGGTCGAGATAGTTATTCTGTAGGACCAGCGGTTAAAGGCCAAGGAAACGCAAACCGGTATATCGAAAACAAGTATCCTCCGGATTCTTCATGAGTATTTGGGTATGACAAAAATCAGCTCAAAATGGACACCGCGAATTCTTTTCTCAGTGAGTTGAATGCTATCAGCAATTTCAGGAGTTGCGTAAAGACGTCATAGACAATGTTTTCTATAGTATTGTGACAGGGGATGAAACTAAAGTTCTTTACCATGACCCTTTGTCTAAAAGGGATTCATAGAAAAGTCATGGCAACAGTTTTCTACGATACTGAAGGTATTCTGCTGCTGGACTTCAAGGAACGTAACACCATTGACAATGTCACATATTATGCTGAACTTCTACGAAAGTTATGTAAAGCCATTGCAGAGAAAATAAGAGGGAAACTGTCCCAAAAAGTACTGCTCTTACACGATAATGCGCCCGTACACAATGCCGCTATTTCAAAGGCCATTGTTAAGGAATGTGGCTTCGAGGAATTTGGATCATCCACAGTCCAGACTTGGCCCCAAGTGACTATTTTTTATTTTGCAAACTAAAATCAGATTGAGCGGAAGGAAATTTAATTTCGACGAAGAAATCCATAAGGCGGTTAAGCAGCATTTTGAAGTCAAATCTTCAGACTACTATTTTGATAATATTAAAGCACTTATTAAATGATGTGAAAAATGTGTCGAAATAAAAAAATACATCGGGAAATAACCATTGTCGTCTTTTTCCTCTTTTATCCCTTCTTCTGCCTTAGGCTACAAATCCTTGGACCACACTAAGTATGTGTAAAAATTTAAGATCCTACACAACTTGTGATGCAGGAGAGGTGTTGTTTCTTATAATATTTGCTTCTTTCGCTGGGACTACAATTTCCTATTGTGATCGTACATCGTGCTGTCCATAATTTTAATCAACGTTTAAGAAATTCCTTGTGAATTTAGGTTTTTTATTTATTTTAGATATATGTAATTTGTTTTGATGATAACTCCCTATCGTTGCATGCCTCTATATCAGCTTTTTCTTCACTCTTTGTGCGGTATCCTGAGACACTTCTAACACACAAAATTGTAAATATGTGTGCCGAGATGAAGAGTAGTACCTATTTGAAGCAGTAAACAGTAAATTACGCTAATTATTAATTAGATTCACTAGTTCCACATATAATTATAGGTGTGTTATAGAATTTTGCTTAAAATTTGGGTTTTATCTGGTCTTGCACACGTTTTGATTAATGTATTATTGTTATTAGGTCTAATCAATCCAAGAAAACTTACTGCGTAATTTTAAATTGAGTCAACTAATAACTAAAATAAGAAAGACAGTAATTGCAAAAAGTAGAAGTATGATAGTTTTATAGTGTTTTATGGGAATTTCGCTCACTGTATACTTTCAAAGCTTAATTGAAGACAGAGCCTAGTGCTAGGCAACAAAGAAAACGCTAAATCACTTGCCAAAGTTTTACCTCTGTGCTTTTGTGCTTTAAAGATGAATCTTTTATTTATTTAATGCACGTAAGTTCGAACTTAACGAAACCGGTATCTAACGATCTTACCAAGCTTTTCTTTAAGCTTTATAAAATTGTGTATGTACTAAGTGAAGACACGTTTTACTCGCCGTTCTAAATAACGATCAGTTAGCTCAAAAACCTGACGACTGATGGAAGCTTTCGAACGAAACTAAAATCTTCGTAAATTTGAATCTGTTTTTTTTTTAACCTTTCACCGAAGCTGCGGTGTCCAACGGTGTCGACGGTAGCATTGTTTACAGCGTGAATTCGTGAAGCATCATCAGTGAAGAAGACAGGTTAATACACCTGTGGACCAAAGTGCCGTAACCAGTAAGCCCTCAGTTGAGCCCGGAGAAAGAGTTTCTCGTTGAGTTGTCGAGTCAGTCCACATCTATTTTTCGGTTGGTTTTGGGAATGCCTGTGTTTCAGTATGCGCGTGGTTACCTCAAATTTAAAAGTGTGTCTTAAGATTTGTTAAATGCAAAAGGATCACCTGAACTCAGTTGAATAAAGATGTAAAGAAATGGTGTTGCGTGCACATTCAAGTGAAAGCTGTAATTCTACTTCAGGGATGCCATCAGGTAAGTTCAAGTTTCTTGTATGCTGCTAACCTGCCCGGCGGTCGTTAAGGCCACAGGTTCAGATGTACTAAATTTTCTCAAGACAGTGAAATTGTTGTTTTCACGAGATTTAGGCCATCTTTGTGCCTAATATGATAATTTTGTTGCGTTTTATTGCGTGAACATAACAATTTTTGATCTTTTTACAATGATTTGAATGTGAAATTTGTTTTTTTTTCCTTTGAAATTCGTGTATCCGCGGTGTTATGAAATTTTGCCGAAAGTTTTGTTTTATTTACGATGCGTTGATGTAATTTACACACTGTAAGGTGTGCTAAATTAATATTCTCTGTCATGAACGTATTGCCGGATTCACACACATTCCACCGCTATTAGAAAAAAGTTTCAACATTGCGAAAGGTATCCACGCGAACGTAAACAAAAGATTTTCAGCTGTTTAAAATATTGCTCACTTTGCCTTATAAAACGCTAGTTATGAAATTTATCTTTATTAACTACCAGAACACTAAATTAGCCTTAAACATGGGGTCGCATATATCCCACGTAATTCAAACGGCTATGAAATTCATGTAATGAATAATTGTGGCCTGAGATAATTCAGGAATTAATCTTAAAAACGGGTCTGAATTATTCAAAGGATATAAAATTAAAAATTAAATGTGAAAAAATTCCTGAAAATAAGAAGAAAAATATTCCCAAAAATTGACCTTGGGATCGCTCAGACCCCTAGTATATGTTGAGGATTAAAATAGGCGATAAATAAGATCAAAGCCTGTTAATAGCATTTTATTTTAGTATACCCATTACCTCTAGCCCATGACCGGTAAACACCCCAACTTCCGTTCCACGTCGTCAAGCATAACAATAAAATCTTATATAATTCTAAGCCATGAACTCCGATTTTGCACTCACACAAGTACGGTTTTTTATGAACCCTTTACGATAGAAGAATGTGGTCTGTCATATCTAGACATGAGTCGTCAGGCCACTCTCCAATGTTAGTGTTCATGAAAAATAGCTTTCAGTATAGAATTATAGGAGGTTTTGATAGTGTGGTTTGCCACACGCTTTGGTATTAGGTGTCAGGATTTCTTATAAGACTGCCTTACTCATCTTGGTATAAATTCACAGGGGCGGGGGCAGATGTCTAATAAGCAGCTGAGATGTCGAAGAGACTAGCTAATAAATTTCACGTAAGCTACACTATGGCTTGTATTAAAAAATAACTATTCATTGTTTCGCGGAGAACAGCGAAACGAAAGAAAACTGTAGCAGTCACGCCACAGTATTCCCCCACTAGCAGTCTGAAAGTCTTAGTTCTGTAGAAGGTTACGGGTAAGACTAAGTATTTAGGCGCCAAAATGTAGAAGGTTTCTTTACTTAGAGCGTTCAGAGAGTCATCAATCACTGCCCGCTTAGTGTCCTTACCAAAGAACGTTTAGAACTATCTCACCAGACACCAAGTACGATCCAATCAGTGTGGTGTAAATTTGTGATAATTTATGTTAGGACGAATTGCGGCTAGAATAGTAAATATTAGCAAGCAATATCGATCACTATATATAAAGGGGTTTAATGCACCAAGAAATACCTTGATTGATAGATTTCCCACCAAAGCCGTGCAGTAGTTGAAATGGTGCTTAATAGCACAAAAAGGACTTTCTTAGGGCCATACTAAAATTTTTGGGTTCAGAAACTATGTTGCGTGAATATTCTAACTCAGGACGTATGTTAGCAAATAAACTCAGCAAAGAACTGTCAAGACCACCTTTAGATTCAATATGAGGTAAATCCCACCCACGTTGGTAGCCGAGCTGGGTGCATCGACGATCGAATTTATGGCGGAATAAATGTAAAAATTCTAAATGGAATTTTGAACTTACTCAGCTCGGGATTCCACAATAAGTTCGGTCGTCAATTCAATTAATCCGAATTAAATAATCTGGTCTCTGGTTTAGGTGCAGCTCTACAGATTTTCCTTTCTGAGAGCAGGGGTTCGATTCCTGCAAAGAGCACAGTTGTTTAGTTGGATACCAGTGATTAACGCAATTCCATTGACGAGAATTGTACTTGCGAATTCCAAAATTTCTCTCCCTGCTTTGCTGTATGCACATGATAGGGCTGTCTTCCTAAGCTTAGGCAACTCCTTAAAAAATCAGAAGTCGATTATTCTGACTAGAAACATAGACATAAATACCCACACCGCGGCCGCAGTGGGCACCACGCCAGTAGTCAAGTAGGTTAAGGCGCCTACTGGATTAGACTCCTGGAAGCGAAGCCAGTGGGATGTGCCAACATTTCGTGCCAAAAATTGTATCTTACTTGCACGATTTTTCAGGTTAAAATTTCCGAATTCCCTTTTTCTTAAAATTGCGCTCCATCTAATCTGTGCTGTTTGCATCATGAAATTGTCCTCTGAGAGTAAACAAAACCTTAAAAGAAGTAGACTGGTTCTTCTTATAACCGTTGGACTGCAGGTAGTAGACCGTTATTCGGTTAAAAGTTGAAAATTCGATGAACTGCTTATCTTAGAGCACAATAACGTAACATGATACATTACATTATTATAAATAATCCATAGGTCACTAGTTCAAATCCGGCTCGAAGGACCAGGACCATAGCAATTGTAAAACTCACAGACGTACAATTTGATAAATTGAAACCTTTAATGTCATCAAAAAGAGCATAATATTTTAAACATCTAGTACCAGCAGATAAAAGGTATTTGCATGATATCAGAAAAAATGTATTTTAATAACCTTTGGGAGGTATGGTTCAACCACAAACAATACCCAGATATCCAAACGGCGTGTGTAAATTTGGGAATACAAAAATTTTGCTGTAGCGGCCGGAGCTTTTCCTCTAGCGGCCAGAGGCACCCAGAGGTTTTCATCTAGCGGCTGGAGCTTTCCTTCTAGCGGCAATATTCTCATCAGAGCGTTGAGGGAGAGAAAGAAATCTGAGAGATGTATTCTATATTGAATGAAAAG
>QYTT01082033.1:423-32581 GCA_006980735.1 Dasypogon diadema
AAAGCTGTGAGAACAAAATATCCAGAGTGACGTCACAAAATGGCGATTCAAATTACAAACCTGGCTAACCTTGTAGTCTGTAAACCGTGATATAAAACGTTATACTTTCAATTGTGCAATTGCACAGCGGTCTCCTAGTTACATTAAATTGGCAAAACTTTGAATAATATTTTGTCAAGATTATTTAAAAAAAACTAAAGAAGATATTGATGTAAAACTAACATACTTAAAATATCTTTCTCTATTGATATTTTTGAAGCAGATATAGACGTTTCCAACTCCGGTACTTTTATTTAAGAAAAAGAATGGCGGCCCTAAACTGTGTATCGGTTATAGAAAATTAAAATGATGATCAGTTAGCACTTTTACATGGCTACTTATATTTAACTTAGAAAAAAGGAAAAGTATACTGAGTTTTCCGGCTCCATAAAATGCTCATCAAATGCTACAATTCTTAGGCCTAATTGGGTTTTTTCGACAGCTTCAAGAACTATGCTCTATCTGCTCGCCCGTTAATAATGTTGACAAAGAAAAACCAACCATGGATTTGGGTAACCCAACAAAATACATCCTCTGATTTTGTACTAGAACTAAAAACAGGACTATCAGAAAGGCATGTGCTGTCTATCCATAACCCAAAAGCATACGTAGAAGTGCGAAATAATGCTAGCAAAATGGGAGTCGTAGGAATATTATTGCAGCAGAACATTAATAATGAACTCCAATTGATTGGCTATTCAAGTCGGCAACTATATCAAAAACAAAATAAAAATAACATTCGCATGAATTAGATATGTTACCTGCTTAAGAAAATCCGCGATGATGAAGGTAATGGAACAGCGTCCTTCATTTGATCAAGAATCATGTAGTCCTTCAGGAATGATAGCTGCTCAAAATATTTCCATTTAAGTTTCTTGGGTTCACATGACAATCCGGATTTTATGGGTGCTTACTTTTGAAACTCTCTTTTCTGTATTGATCTTTAAAATTCTTCTCTTACTTTTAATATCAGTTACTGAAAATACAAAATAATTTTTAAACTTATTTCCAGTTATATAGTAACGGGTTTATCATTTCGATCTACACAATTTCGATCTACAGAATTTATTGGCGTTTCATTCACTCGCAGAACAAACTTGGTAACTATATCATGGTAAATACCGCAGCGGAGTCAGCAAACTACACCAGATTTTTAACGAACAATTATCACTTTTTCCGTTGAACGTTAATTTGTTGTTTCTCCGACGCACGTGTTGAAACTTTTGTAATGGAAGAATCCCAGAGCGTTGCAAAATAAATAAAATTATGGTTCGCATAAGATTCGTCCGCTGAAAAATGGAAAAATTGAAATAAGGAGAATTGTTTTTTAGATAAGCGAAAGGAGTCACTTACCTGGTAATCGCTAGAACTACCTGAGCGTGAGAGTCCTTACTTGGATGTGCCCTGCAAATCAAACATCTGTTAAAGGTGTAAAAAGATTTGCGATGATGCGATGATGGCGGGTTCGATCTAGTAGAAATAAAGAATTAAAACGCTTACCTAACGTAAGATCTTACGCTATATCTGTAGAAGTGTTATAACATAAGCCTTCCCGTACCGACGTCGGTTTCCGCGTTGGCTGATTTTCTCCACTGTGGGCATGGCTTCCGTTCCTACAAAAGGAACGATTATTTATCTGGATACCAGTGGTTGAGGCAATTGTGCTGACAAGAATTGTAGTTGCGAAGCCACTGGGATGTTGCACAGAAATAATTTCATGACAAAAATTGTGGCTCACTTGCAACATTTGTCAGGTTAAAATTTCCCAATCTCCTATTCCTTACTATACCTCCGTCTAAGCACTGCTGTATGTATTATAGGCTTGTCCTTTGAGCTTAGGCAATACCTTAAAAAAAAGTGGATGATATAATTTCGGGTTGAAGACAATTTAGAAAATATAAATTTTGCTCGGGCTGGCGATCAGTAATTGAAACTCTGTATTTCTACTTTCACATTATTTATTATCAATGCCTCAGCATTTCGACAGATGTCTCTTGTAGTTATCAAGAAGGTATTTCCTAATTTCTACACTAATCACTCATCATAAAACTCATACATAACTCTATGTAAACATAGTAACCTTGAACTAAAAGGATCAAACGAGGGACAATAACACCAAATAATTACTAAAAACCAAGATATATAAATTCGGTTAAATTTTTAGTTACTTTGTTTCATGGGCTTGGTGCAATTTTATACTCAGTATTAATTAAATTTAAATTTAAAGAATTGAAGAGGAGGGACTACCTTGATTACATATTTCTTTCGATTTTTAACACTACACTGTCACAGGACGTTCACATTTAGTTCCTGAGATTTAATTGATTAACCAAAATTAAGTTGAAAACTCACTCTAATTTTTATTTTTACAGAATAAAATTAGCACACCTTAGTTCTGGATGGATCTTTTCAGGGAGTTCAGGTGAAAACAACCCAAAAATCGTCTATTTGCATTAAAATATTACCTCAAAAGGTTTAAGAGGTTTCAGTAAGAAGCTTTAGGGAATTAAACAGAATCAAGGAGAAACCTTTTATAGTACATAGAGTTAATTTCGGGAAAAGGCGTACCTGAGACTGTTTATATTTTATTGTAATCGTATTTCTCCAAGGACTCAAAGGATGTACTGAGGTTTCTTAAAACAGTTCGCTTTCCTCAAAGAGCTTAAGGGGTGAAATAATGTTGTGGTTCAAGAATATTTTACTTTGAGAGAAATTCTAAAGTTATATTCCTTTGCGAGGCACATTGACATCAATCCAATTCTCAACAAATAGATTCCCATGAGCTTTAATTAATTCTGATAGATTGCGTCAGATTTAATTTAAATGCAAATTAAGGGAATGTGACGTTGTCAGGCATATTAAAGTTTTGTTGCCTGGAAATCTGGATTATGATGTTTTGTTAAAAAACATACTTTGGTTACTTTTCCAGAACAAACAAATACTGACGTTATATATGAATTTATTGAGAAAATAAATGGCTGTTTTCAGTTATTTAAGATATAAATCACCGTCTCTGTATTTACTGAAAAGGGAGGTGAGAAACTATAAATAAATTTATTCGTTTCCAATTATTCGAATTGTGTGAAAAAAAATCTGGAGTTACATGCCAGCCTGTTTGGCCAAGAATAGTGCAAATAAAAAGATTCGTGATGGTAATTGAAATTATATACGTTTCGTACAAAGAAACTAGCAAATTGGAATAAACACATTCGACACCTGTAATCCGCCGTATGGGCCACGATAAACAGACCCCCATGATGGCTCACCAAATGCGTCCCATGTAAGGTATTCAGCCACAATTTAATCAATCATAAATGCAAGAAAGTATATGTAGGTATTGTTCTCTAGTGATTATTCTATTTTTAGGGCTTTTATCTGAACCGGATAACAATACGAAACCTCATAAAGTATGATTCACTCGGTTATTCACTGACCCAGTTCTTTCTTCCGTTTATGAACCACAGCTATTTAAACGAACCTTAAGGTAAGTAAAAGGATTCACTTCAACATAGGTTTCATTTTAGTTTGTTTCTGGGTTATAACAATTTTTACTTTCAGCAGTGCTGCCATACTTAGCACTACTTCCAATTTATTTACCTTTAAGTTTAGAAGAATATTTTCGCACCTTTTTAAAAGACAATTAATTTATTCATAAAATAATGCCATAATTACCCATCTAAGTCGTACCTGTACACAATGATTTTACTGAAATTTAAATTTTGAGACGTTTCTGACAATATTCGTAAAGAGAATTGACACAGACATACTATCCATCCTTCTCGTACTGAATTTCTCTAAGGCGTTCGACAAAATGGACTATCGGGTACTTATCAGCAAGCTGTCTGGAGAATTTGTTTTTATTTCCTCGGAGCTATCTTCGAAATCGGTACATGAAAAGCAATAATACTCAATTGAATGCAATAAAATCGAAGTCAATCATAATAATATATAGATGAAATATTGATACGAATGACATTCCTAATGTACTCTTGAACGCAACCAAAATACCCTATAAAAATTCCGTGAAAATTTTGGGAATAATATTCAACAAGACACTTTCGTGGTTGGACTAACAAGTTAACAGTATTATTTACAGGGTATACGGAGCTCTTCGTGAGCTTTGGTTGACTGCTTCCCTCATTCTAAAGAAAACAAATTGATTTTCCTTAACATATTCCATGACAGATGATAATCTCTGAGAGTACATTGATATTACTTGTGATATTCTCATTGAAGAGAATCGTGTCCCGAAAACGGACACGTTGTTAATAGCCTTAATAACTTATAGAATTCAGATCTTCTGTCTAATAGATTCTGTTTCGCAAGGAAAACTTTTAATTTCCAGGAATACTGTCTACGTGATAAACAGGGAACGCTTTGAGCTAGAGACTTGACATTTAATACACGGAACTCCTTCATAGTATTGATAGTCGTGTAGAAAGGTAAGACCCCAAGCGTAGCCAGTGATGGCTTAAAAAATTCGAAAAATATATTAATAGAAAAATTCTCACATGTTTCACGCAAATTTCAGTGCATGTATTCCAGGCTATGCTTTGGAAAAGTGGTTAGGTTAAGTGGATTGAATGAAAGATTGAATGAATGATATTAATGGGCGACAAATAATTTCACCGGAAATATTATGACACACATTCCAAGTCAGCGGCAGCTAATAAAATAGTTCAATAATTATATCATTGGCATTTAAGAATCATGTGGCAATAAAAAAGAACACACTTATCTTTTTTTCAGAATAGTCCGGTCGTTCTAGGTGTCTCACTACTCTATTCCTCTCCTTGCTCCTCAAAATTTCCGTTTATGCATCTCTTTTTATCCTTTTTTCTATATTTGCTGGAATACACCACCTTCTAGCCAGACCTCTGAGACAATTTCACAAAAAAATTTTCTTTCTTCAGGATTATTCACTTGCTTGAAGTTTTAATAAACTTCATTATTAATTAAATGTATTTGCCCTTTTAAGTTATCTTTGATAAACTGATCGATCTGCCCGATTAGGAGATTAAATCAGAGTTAAATTAATACAATTTTAAATCTATAATTCTTCAATATGTTTTGAAAAAATTAACTTGTCGACTAATCCTAATACTAATCCCTAATTCCCTACCCTGCTTTAAGTTCAAATCCTATCTGTTATTTTCCACATTATTTTCTTCTAAATTAGATAATACAAACAAATCCAATATTTTTTTTCTTGGCCTATCCTAGATCCTATTTCTACGATTTTCTTATTTTAATTTATATATATATATATATTTTTCTTTTAATTTCTTGTAGTGTAAACAAAAAATTTACCGTATCAACTTTTCTTTCTAGGAATATCCCCTGGTACCTAGAATTTAGTAACGTCCAAAGTAAGTAGGATTCTATCTATAACAGCATTTGTTTTTTTCTCCAACTCGTTGGATAAGTAGAATCCCAATTAATATTTATATTCTCTGAAGCAATCGACGGCCTGTGAAGAGGTAAGCAGGGTAATTAAGTGCTTCTAAGTAAATTTGATGCTGATATTGGATGGCCAATGAATAAGACTGCACCTAGAACAGGGACAGGTGGCATACACTCCAGCAAAAACAATAATGTGAGTATCTGGACAAGGAAATAGGCTATGCCTGATCAAGGAGGAATATTTCGTCTACAAAATTCCAGAGCTGAGCCCCATTCGCAGATAATTATTACCCTCAATTAATATCTAAACATAATAAAAGCATTGTCGAAGAAGATAAGACAGGAAAACATATGAGGTAATAAGAAATGCTCCTTTGAAATCCTCATTCCTTTTAGACAGAAAGCTAGAATCCGGAACATAACACAAAATTTGGTATAAGAAATTTTGGTAATGGCTGAGTGAGTCCACATATAATCGTAGGTATATAAAAGAATTTTTAAGAATTTCACCAAGATCCTTTCTCTTTAAATCACATTCGCGATATTTTCCTATTATCCTTTCTATTGATATCAATAGTGTTACTTAGAAATAGTGCGGATTAAACAATTTAAAATGGGATGCCAGCTTTTTTCATATTTTTAGATATCTATGCGATTGTATATTTTATTTGATATTTCTATCCATTTCGCTCTTACAATATTACTTTATCATCCTGCGTTTTTTCCTACAGACCTCTGATAATTGAACCCCATACAATGAAGGACGTGAAAGTACTTGTTTATTAAATTTGCTCGAAAAAGAAATCTGCTCGTATGTCGTTGAAATATGCATTAAATCATTATCACTACCCACAAAGTTATAATTTACCAAATAATAAAATCTGCACTTAAATTCAGGAATGAGAAATCTCTGCTCTCGAGTTTAGCTCGTTACCAACGTATCGTTCATTTTACTGCGGAGTATAAAAGAATTTCGAACTAAAGTGCAGTCATTAACAGCGAAATGTAAAATTTAAAACTGCACTTTAGGACTTCCCCTGTGCAATTAAATGCAGACGTCGTAGCCCACAACACTTGCTCCTCATTTACTGGCATATGACCTTTCTTTCTGTGGTGTTTTAATTTTCAGCTAATTCTCTCCATAAAACATAAGTTAAAGAAATTTTAAGAATTAAAAGTGGACATTCTGGCAGATAAGTGATTTTGAGGACTTTTCTGTATTCTTTCATTTAATAATTCTATACATATGTGCGTTTGCATCAATTAATACAGTTAGTCAAAGAATAGTTGGTTTCATTTTGTACTTTGTACTTGAAATCACTTTTACATATATCAGCTCAGATGTCCTAATTCTCAGTCATGTTACACTATCTCACTAGGCCGTTCCTCTTACTCATCCCAATAAAAAATATAATAAATATTATTCAAGCAAACGAACGATCCTCTAGTTAATAACCTTATGTGAGCATTTACTAAAATTTGAACACCTAAACCAAAAACCATGTGCTTCCGCCAAGAAATCTCCTCGAAATAAAGTGTGCACGTAGTTTGTTTTATTTTAGGAGCAAGATTTGGAAGCAATAATTGCTCTCATTAGCAATTTAGAGTAGCTATATAGATAAAAAATTGCTGACTTCTTTGTTCCTCCATTGCAATGTAGTCGAAAATAAGGAGAATTTATGAATTCGAGGTGTATGATTATGAAATCTTTGAGCATTTGCCATTCTAGCGCAGTTAGTGTATCGGTACTACCACTGCAATAGAGTTAGTTACAAGACACTCGATAATAGTTCTACAGTTTTTTGGAAAATCGGCAAGCGTAATCTCAAAGGCCTTTGACATTCCAGACACTCTGTCCTTTTAGTCAGGCTTCCAACATTTGATCTCGATCCTTCTCCTCTTACTTGGAGTGGAAATTTCCATTCTGAGCTCTCCATCCATATTACCTTAGACGCTTATAATATCCCATTCCGCAAGGGTCGGTAATGACACCCACTCTCTCTTTCTACTTTTTATTAACCACCTCTTATCTCTTACCTCCAGTAAAATTCCCAGTTTGCCAGACGATAATGCTCTTGAAACTCGCCCCCACTTCTCTTCGTCAAAGGGTATGCAACTCTTCTAACTTGAGCATCTTAGGGGTTCAGGTATCTAACAATCTTAATTGGACAGATCACACCTTTGCTATTTCAAAGAATGCGATGAAGTGCCTGGTGCTTTGCTATATCGATACAAGAAATATTTCACCACATCTTACCTAGCGCTCATACACAAGGGCAATCTTAGACCGACACTTAAATTTAATTCACATATTTTGACAGGAGCACAGGAAGCACTGATCTGCATTAGACAATTTCAAAAAAACCCCTATTAAGCTCAAAAATAGATTCTTTGAAGCACCGACCCAATGTCATTTGCTTGCGCTCTTTTATCCCTGTTTTAATGGATATTGTTCCAATGAAATCTCTGGCCTGTTTTTCTTGCCCTCTTCATCCTCCAGACAATACTTAGCACAGCAATGAAGTCTACATAATTGTTCGTGAGCAGAACTGCACAAATGTGGGACTTATTACCTTTTTCTGTTCTCCTCGTTAAATGTAGGCCACAGGTAGCACAAGGGTTGTGCTGAAGCATCACAGGTTTCCTCCTGGATTCATCGTGAAAAATACGTACAATAATTGGCTGAATTTTTGACTTGGAAAAATAATTTTACCAAACTTACCTGTTCGGGGTCTAAAAACCCACCAACACAAGCCAGTGAAGATGTACACTGTATACAGTACTTTGACATCACTCGAAACTGACAATAGACACAAGTTCTGTATGCTTTGGAGGGACGGATTCTTAACTACATATCAGCTGCAATTTCTGAACAATTATGATCAGTGCATTTAATGCAAGTAGCCTTCATAGCTTTCATCTCCGTTTTATTAGAATCGTTCGAGAACTATGGAAGCAGACCTTTGCCTTCGGATTATTTTTCGTCTCTCTGCCAAAACCCGCTTTAGTTAGGTCGCTTCGGAGAGTTCCAAGGCTGTTCCATAACCTCGACCTCTCCTATTATTTCAAGCATTTGTTTGTAGGTTAACTGTCTTATTCTACCCATGGGGTAGCCTATGACAGCCATCTCCTATTCACCGAGGCTGGGCAGTCGTATACAATGTGCTCCGCAATCTCAGTATTCTCCAGGAACCTCTTGATGTGTCAGTCTCTTGACAGCCTAATTTCTTTTGAGTGGAATTCAGGAAGTGCTTTTAAAAAAACAAATAATACTAACGAAGTTATATAATCAGCCTTACAAAATTTTCGAATAATATGCTGAAAATGTCCATTAGTATATTTAATAAAGTTGTTTAAATTACATATCCTTGCTTAAAATAGTACTGCAAAAATATAACTGGTAAAACACTGATAATAAATGGACATAGAATTTTCAATACGAAATTTATATTTAAACTTTGTCCAATAGTTTTGATAAAATGGCAAATAAAATAACAACTGACCGACTAAATGCATTGAAATTTTACTAAATTATCTATCGCAATTTAATATTATCGCAATTGTTTTCATAATAAATCCTGTAAAATAGGATAGGATATCCTGGCAAATGTAAATGCCTAAACAGAAAATATCCAATTGAATTCATTTAAAGGCAAATCTAATAGGAAATTGATTTTATATCATCACATTTCTCTATCAGACCCCTATCACATAAATTTTCAGGTGCTGGCCATCTGAAGGATGTTTACATCACATTTACTTAATTGGGTTAAATATCCATTAAAGACTACTTTTGAGTAGGGAAACGAATTTGCAATTGAATCGTTCAATAAGTGTTCTATTTATTCTAGAAAGTGCTTTAGATATCTATAGTACTACATTCAGAGTTCTATTGAAATCGAATTTACCTAAGGACCCGAAAACTGTCTGTCTGTGTGTAGTAGCAAAGAAAATACTACTCCGACTATTACTTATCGTCTACACAAAAGAGTCGAACCCTTTCATTTTATTTCAGTAGTTTATATCAATGAAATGTAAATAAACAATTTTAAGATATGCGCAGAGATTTAAATGATGTAAATTTGCTGCAAATGAAGCAATACAGAAATTATAAAATGTATACAAAGCAGGATATTTCAAACTTACAACTTGCATCATCCTTAGAGTTCAAAATTTCAGTCCTATTCCCCTTGAATGGTATACCCTAGGACATTTGCACCTCGAGTCTATTTCTTGTTTACTTTCGATTGTGAAAGGAACTTACAAATACAAATATTAACAATTTGTTATTGTGTAATGAAACTTCAGGAAGATTGATTAGTTGCTGTCACACTTACAGAATAAATCAGACTCTTGTTAATTTCCAGGGTAAAGAAACGTATTTAACGGCAGCATCAGATCCTTTTATACCCTCATGCCGGCACTTTACCGCAGAAAATAACAAGCATGATTCACCGTCACTGTCTTTGAAAAGATAACCAGATCCTTGCGGTTTCCATCACTCCCTTTTGTCTTAACTCCGATGTTCTGAGAGATGCGTTTCTTGCACAAATTCGCCTGCAGACAGGCGAATCTGCAACTGCATTATCTTAGTATCAGAGAGATGTGGCCCTTGGGTACGTTTCCTTAATCTTAATTGTTAGATGTTCCAGAAGGCTGATGAATTTCTTGTTTCCAAAAATAATTTGATTCAATTAATTCAGATATCTGAATAAATTTCTAGGTGAAGATGATTGCTCTAGTCACATGCATGCGTAGGACACTTTACGTGTATTTTCATTGGTGGCACGGCTTCAACAAAATTGTCTATTAACCCAGAGAAGAATAGTGCAAGTTTCTGAAAAATTTGATACTAGATCCGTCCAGAAGGAAATCAGCCACCTGAAAAGAATTACACAAAGGAACAGAGCTTGGAAAACAATACATGAATATACTTATCTGATCTGGAAACTCAACTTCTTCGATGAAAACTCCAAAGATTTGGCCTGAATATGCGACCACTCCACAAAACTGAAAATATAAATAACATTGAATTGTTTAGTTTTTTAAAACATTATTACACTTACATTGTACGCCACTAACGAAATGTTTCATGAACCAAACAAGACCACAAACATTAAAACAATATAAAAATCAAGAAAATACGTAGGGGAGTATTACTATCTTCTCTCCGTCTATCCGTCCTTTCCGCACCACTTGATCTGATCTATAGAATACAGGCCAGAATTCCACCTCAAGTGGAGGCTTCGATCAGCGGAAATTCAGAATTCGTGGAATGGGTCTTTAAAGGTTCTCGAGGTAGAATCGGATCGTAGTCCTCGGGGATGCCATTAACGCGCTCGGGGTTCCCTCGGCACGGAAGCGTTTCCTGAGGCTAAAATTCTAGTCACCATGACCTCGATTGGAGGGCACTTTCGTGTCTTACATTTACACTGTTGAGCACACTGACAACATAGGCACTCCGGGATAATTTCTTGGACATGCAACCCCTGAAACGATCCGGCCTGGCTCTCCTCGCGGACGATTCACACGTGATTTCGGGGATAACCAGTTGAGTAATCTACAGTTATCCGTATAATTACAATAACTCTTATATGTCATTAAAACTGCTACATACTCTTTTGCATTCAAAAGGGTGGTGGTTTGTCCACCCTACGGTGGGAAGGGAAGGTACTCTGTTCTACAAAGTACTGTCCAGTCCAGTACTGGGTGAATTTTTCTTTGGACTAGCAAAGCTGGAGTGATGCCGTTAGCAACTTGTAGGCATGCGCGAGCGTACAGGGTGCTTCCGCGGGATTATATTCCTAGATATTAAATTTTCTTAGCGTTCAGGCCATTTTTAACTTTTTTTGAATTCAAAATTTTCCACTTATCTTGGACACTTTTTACCTTTAAAAAAATATTTTGATTTTGAAAATTCTTTACGAAAGTTTTGTAGATATTGATCACTTTACCTTTGGGAGTTTTTTGATTTTTTTTTTGTAATCGGAAATTTTTACTGGAAAGAAGTCGTACCCATGTATCTTTTGTTTTACAATAGTTTACAGGACTAGGAATAGTATTTCTCTTTCAATTTTCTGATAAACAGATTTACCGCCTTGTTTCAAAATGTGTCCTTCCTTTTGAATAATTTGCGGACAAAATAAGAAAGAGTTCATTACAAATGTGTTATCCGACATTAGATTTAATTCATCTTCTTCGTATTCAATCAGCATTCAGTAATTATCAACATAAGTCGCTAAAGAAACTTTAAATAAATGCATACGATCCTTTTCAATAAACTTAACAAACCACTGCAGCTTCTGACCCTACTTTACCATACAATTATTCCTTATATCAAATGGAAAATAGAGGGTAATGCCCTAGCGTACCTACATCAAAGCAACGAAGTTATAGCCAGGCTTTCAGGCAAACAATAGCGCATAATTACATTATCACCCAAGAGGAGAAACACTTCCTATGAGGTTTATTTGTACGCGACGTGTACAGTGTATCGTGCGCATCTTCAGAGTTACGACACTCAGGTCTACTGCGAGAAAAGCTTTTTCTGTTAATAAAATGACAGGATGTCATTTATGGTTTCCCCCGGGAATACCAATTTATTTTCACTTCCCTTGGATTTCTCTGGCTTTCAGAAAGCGAGGCTAGGCCCTCTTCGTGAGTTGAATACTGTCATCACTTGTGATCAATCAATCCTTCTGCTGAAGGAGATAATATGTACAAATGTGGAGAATTTTCAAGACAATTCGTTTTGTTCTGTTTGTTTTTAGACTAATTTTTGAACTAGATATATTTGTTTTTGTTTACTGTTCGAGTCTTAAACCTTACTTCAACGTGCTGAGAATTTCATTTGTGAATATAGAAAATTGTGGTAACCACTAACCTACATTTATTAACGTGTTTATAAATACAAGTGTATGTAGTTGTAAATGCGGTTTTCCAATTTTAATATAGCACGCGGGAAGGAAAATATATTATTGGAACTTTCCGGATAAAATTTCATATTCCAAGATTGTGCACCAAGTCTGGTACATATTGCAAAAGTTTCCTCATCTTAATAGTTTTCTCGCTTTGGTGTTGAAAAGTTTTCCAGTTCGACAGCAGTTGACAAATTGGCAAGAAGTTCAACTTTGTCTACATCTTTTTGCTGATTCTCAAATCAATTTGTTGCAATATGTGATGTTTCGAATGTAGAAGGATTTTAATTATTTAAATTTGTAAAATATATATAGCCACTGATTTTTTCATTTTGTTTGTACCGAAGTTTAGCATTTTACTGAATCAATGTTGAAATTCTTGAACATGAAAAATTGGGGTTATGTTAAGGGTATCCAAAGCAAAAGCTTTTTGACTGTTTTTCTCTATGGAGTAGATCTCTAGTTGATAATTTCTATATAAATCTTCCCCTCGTTTACAAAACACATTTCATACATACTTCAAATATCTAAATTTCAAAAGTAACCCATTATTGCTACTCTTTCCGTCCGAATAAAAATTTGAAGGACTTTTACGACCTTAATCCTGTTTCCCAGAAAATCCTTAGTTCTTCAAACACTTGACTCACAAATTTAGTACACCAAACAATGTAAGGGGGTTATAAATTTTTTCAACAGCTTTCTTTTTAGCTGTTTCTGTTGGTTGGTCTGTTACATGGAATAGAATCATATATCACCAGTTACTACCGACACTCTAGCACACATAAGGAACTCCTGAAATATTTATTTGACGCGACGAGAATTCAGGAAAACTCTATATCAATGCTCCCAAATGGGTATTTTCACAACACGTAAGTTTGATTATTTGGAGAACCACGAAATTTTCAGATGTTTGAGTGATTTGCGTATCTTTGAAGAGGAATTATGACTTTCTAAAATGTTTTTGGGTAAAACTACTTCTAATTAAAATTTATATATTTATTTATTTGTAGCTGTTTTTGGAAATTGTGTACCATATAGGATATGTAGATAATAGGCGAGATTGTAACAGCTTCTTTAGATCTCTACTCACCGACGTACAAAGTGGGCGCTACAATGACGGTGCTGTGGTCTCGTCCTTTCCTTTGCTTGTCAGCACTAGTCATGCTACCTTTCAGCGCGAGCAGAAGACTAAAGCTCTTAGCCACGCATTGTAGATCCTAAGTAGGAGCTCAGGATATACGTGAAACGTGCCCTTCAGGGCTTTCGCTGGTATCTCGCTCTCTCCTAGGCCCTTCAGGTTACTAAGGCAGCCAACAGCGTCCCACGCGGTGTCGTATTCCCTTATCCCTTTTGTTTTGAAGGTATCTGTTGGTGTAGATTCGTCGCGGATCACCGATGAAGGCCACTGTTTCCGGGCTAATGAAAACATGGTTCGTACCCGCCCTTATAAATTGATGCGTATCAGAGCGTTTTTTTTGCTTCCCTCTGTTCGCTCTCAGGTTCGCGTTTTCTTCCGTCCACCAGTAGACGCTTGTTATGCTTGGTTTTAGTCGAGGTATCGCCGCTCCGCACGCTCTATCAAGGAGGTCATGGTCTCCTGCGCCATCGCCTCAGTCTCCTCCCGGTTCCCAGCCTCGTTAAAGCCGTTAGCCATCTAATTATGCGTCATTGATTGTTTAGGGTTATAAATAATTTACAAAAACTTTGTTTAAAATCGGGGTGTGCATTTTCGTTACTTCTTAATAACCAGAAACTGTTATTGGAACAATAATTGTTTTACTATATGTTTGCAAACCACCGTCGACATACACCTGCACGCTTGCCACAGCTACCAGAATATCCCATAAATTTTCAAAGTTAAAACATCAATTTGATTAGACCAAGCTAAGGTTTTATTAAAAATTATCCCAAGATTTTTTACCTTTGCCTCTATTTGAAGTATCTGAGTCGCTTTTGAATATGGTGATTGCTTGTGATTTGTTGGCGTTAAGCGTCAACCTATTGCACGCAGCTCACTGATATATAAGTTTAAGGTATCTATTAATATCACAGATTAGTTCTCTTAGTTAGGACCTAAATAATTGAATATCGTCAGCATACTTCACAATGCCACACATTAATGTAGAATGAGAAAAGGAGCGGTCCCAGAATTTATCCTTGCGGAACACCTGATGTCAAATTTGCATGGTCGGAAGACATATTAGACAGCAACTAATCAGACTCTTGGATAACAAAAATTAAATAAAGAAATCATTGCAGAAAAATCAGGCAGGCGATGGCAACTCTGAGAGCCGGACTTATTGTGGTGGTTAGCCGATTCTTACAAAGTCCAATTTTTTTAGTTTGAGTTATTTATTTCCTGCTACATGTTTGCTGGTTACCAGAATTTCGAATGACAAAGAACTCTATCTATCCATCCTTTATTTTACTTCCCCGTGCTTTATCTTCTTGACCGAATTCCTACCAGATTCATATAAATATGAGCATTAATTATTACATTCTCCTTTAAATGACAATACATACTATGATTTTTTCGAAGTCCCACAATTCTTGCTTCTTGAATTCACATCTATCTTCCATGCCATTCTTATACATATAAACAGATTTTGCGTTATCTTAAAATCTAATTAAAATCTTAATTAAATGAGATTTAGTTGAAGATACTTTCATTTTACGAGTCCTTTCTTTAGGCATAATTTAAAAATTTCGGCTTGCGTTCCAAATTATTCAGAATTTGTCCTTTGTGTCCTTTGATGTTATGTTTCTATTTATAATATTAATCCACGTACCTTGTAAATCTCGGAAAGCTTTTACAAATTTTAACATGTGCCCATTAATTTTCAGGAGCATGAGGACACAAAGGAAGTTGGAGTTTAAATTTTAGCCTGTGGTGAATTTCCCTACATTGAAACAAACTGGATTGAGAAATTAGCAGTCTCAATCTGTACCTGTACAGCGCATTTTCCGTTTTATACTTCTCATTATTAACTGTATTATAGTCTACTTTTTAAAAAGTAGGTATAAAATTTACTACCCAAAAAGCTTTAAAATCGGATTGACCTTTTTTTATTGTCCTGAGAAAATTTCATATCGATATCTTAAGAAGGATTTCCAGTCGTTTTGATTTATGCCAAAAATAGCCTCTTCAAAATCAAAGTTAAAATCTGTTTGCTAGTTGAAACGTGAAACAAACACAGACTACTACTTTACTTCGCCAATGTACGATGACATGCGGAAAAGTCATTAATTTCTGAATTACTCCAACTTTTCATAGGGAATTAGCATCAGATGGCTTAATGTCTTTTCTCCGGATCGAAAAGAACGATTTCTTCTGCCAACACAAATTAATCTTCAGGGCCATTAATCATTTTCCTACAAAAGATTAATTTTCAAGCTGACAGATGATAAATTCTAGCATTTCGAATAATTTTTGCAAGTGCATCGATAAGTAGATAAACACTGCGTATCTAAATATAGAGACAGGAAGTATCAAGGACTGTAGATAAAGTTTTTTGAATGCTTAATATTCGTAGTGGATGTCTCGATTTGAGATGCTAATCCATTAAAGGGTGATTCTTTGGTTCATTCTAAGAAAAAAATTGTATGGGAGGGCAGGGTCCATCAGCCACATATGGCGTCTTAAAGAAATTGTGTCCGGAATGGTGCCTACAAGTTCATATCAGATCACAACTCCTGAACCATTATAAGTATCCCTGAAAACATTTTTATGAAAATTCGATATCACAAACAATTCTCGATTCCAGACAATTTCGGGATTATTAAATTTTTCCGAACTTTCCTTTTTACCTTGTTTTGATTCTCAGGACCTGTTTTTGGTAAACTAGTTTTTTTATCAGCAATGAAGTACTCTGGTTGGAGAAAAGTGCGTCATATGTTTTGCCATTCGTGGTTTTTAGATGAACTATCAGAAAGTTTCTTTTTGTACTGTTTCCTCCATTAAAAATGAATTCTGATTTTTGTTGTAATCTGAAATCAGAAATAAATTTTGAATTTCTATTTTTCAATAAAGTATTTTCAATAAAATATTCTGCCAGATTGTTTTTAAGGTTTAAGGTTCTAATTCGTAAATTATTCGTATTGATAGAATAATAAGTGTTTTCTCAATTCGAAAACGTTTCGAGAACGAATTTCGTAACGAAGTTATCGTCCGTATTTCTCGAAATATAGAGTTCGATTATGATTCGTTCTTGATTCGTAATGTTTGCTGGGATGGAATCCCAATTGGTCCTATTTCACATGTAACTCTTTAGGCTTTATTGGGGTATCACCTTCATTCCTGAAGATGTTTACGGTCAACGATAATTGCCTTTTAAATATGGAAAATTTTCTTTTTTGAATCAATTTTATCAAAAATTTCATTTTCCTCGAAAACTTTCCCTATTATTTTTTATTATTTTACACAAATGAATTACTTATTATGCAACCTACAAATCCTCCATACAAAGTTGGTACCTCTCTTGTATTCTTTTACAGATACATCGACTTAAAAAAGTAACTAGTTTGTTTCTTAAAGTGATTATTTTAACACCTGCCCCACTTAATGACTAAAAAAGATAAACATTGTTGTATTTCGGAAATATTTTATTGTTTTCATAGAAAATGCACGATTTTAATCTACGACCAGTGCGCAACTTGACCTCCTTCTGAATGAATATAAGTAAGAATATAATAAATGACGAACCTGCTGTGTTTTTACCATTTTTATCGAAGTTTTCGAAATAGAGTTTGAAATTCTCAGAAAAAGTCCCTGGAAGTTGAGCCACCGAAATTGAAACTTACAACCCACAACCGGCTATTCTATTCCTGGTCAGTGCCCACAGATTCATCACTACTTGAACCAATATTATTGCACTCGCGTAGATTGTGTAGCTACATCGGACGAAAAAGGAAATTTTTCAGCAATTTTAGTGGGAGTACTGGTCTAAAGAGTAGGTGTTTTCTGAAGTTTGGGCATGGAAAATTATTTCTTAGAAGTGTACTAACTAGATAAATGTGTAGATTTTGAAATTTAATAATTTCATAATCTTGTTCTCTTCAGATTTAACAAGACTTTCTTGTCGTTGGACCCGGTTTCCATTTCAACTCATACTTAAAATCTTGTATCGTTGGTCATTTGGTATTCCTTTAGTTAACCTTCTTATTATTATTTCTGGGAAAGAAAAACTTTTCGTTTAGTGAGAACCTTTATCTCTAAGATCCTGGCTCATTATTATAATAATGTTTTTCCGAACATGTCGATAAAGTTTCAGTGAGCAATCTTTTTAGTACATTAATGTATCGTGGAGTCCTGTGGACTTCGCCGCAAACATGCCTTTATAATCTCTAAATAAATATATAAAAAAATAAATAACTATTTCATTTAGTGCATAAAATGAATGGGAAAGAAAATAGTCTCTTTCATTACTCAACTATATTCAGGATATATCAATTCGAAATATTCTTACCTAATGATCCACAGATTTCCAATCTTTCGCTCTTCTCACCAATCTATTTTTCTTGGAATTATTGAAGAAAAAAGTAACAAAAATCGAACGAATATCACACTGAACACAAATCCCATTAGGAATTGCTCAATTCAGTTAAAAGGATTACGTGATTGCATTGGAATCTTTTAAGCTTCTTTACTCTTGGGGGGTACTATTCTTCTTTGCAATTTATAAATTTAGCTCCACGAACAGATTAATACCAAGCAAAGTGGGAGAGTTGTAAAGACCAGAAAAGCAAAAAAGGTACGAGTTGCACTCCAGACTATCAATAACCGTGAGTTATAACGTTGCAATAACTATGCAGGACAAAAATAAGCATACCAAAGGGAGAGTATCTACCCTTCAATAAACAATGTGGGTGCTATATTCGTTGTTGGATTCAAAGAAAATAATGCACATGGATTATGAGCGTGGCGGCAACAATAAATAATTCCATTAAGGCTATCAGTCCTTAGACCTAGCCAAAAAGGGTTCTCGGAGGCAATCTCAGGAATTTTATTAAATTGATTGTGTAGTTGTATTACGTTAAATATGGCACAGCGAGGTTGAAAGAGAAATGTAATATGACAACAATAATTGTTTAAAATATTGTTTTTCTTTTAACTCTAAGCAATTAATTATTCTAGGACTGAAAACTGACATGATGCTGAAATATTGTCGCTATTTTGCAAATTAATGGTGGCGGTGTCTGAAAGTAAAAATTTTGATTTGTGTAAATATGTTAAAGGGAATTAACCCATTCTAGACTGGATTTTGTTTAGCAACACTTTTGAGAAAGCTCCATCTAAAAATGCTTTTGCAGCGAGAGAGCTTTTTATAATTGCTCTCTCCGGATAAATTCATTTTACCAAGTAATTCTCTCACGAAAGTTCTTATGCTAATTGGGGCACTCAACGTGTTAACGCATTCGAGGCGAATTACGCGCCGTGTGTGTAATCATAAAAATCTCCCGCTGTAAAAGAATTTTTGTATAGAGCTTTATCATGAATGTTTGGGTTAACCCATTCGAGACGGATTGAACACCGTTTGTGCATTGATAAAAAGCTCTCTCGCTGCAAAAGCATTTTTACATGGAGCTTTCTCACGAATGCTGCTAAAAAAAATTTCGTCTCGGATAGATTAATTCAGGTGATGTTAATCCAGTTATAACTAATGCTCCGTAGTCAGTATGCGCAGCCTTTCTTATTAATAGTAGAGAAACATTGCAAGGTTATTCCCTTTTTCGTTAATGAAAAGACCTGTGACAAATTAGTAAATGGTTATAGTTGATTGTTAATTGGTTGACTGCGGTGACCGGCATTTAAAAGCTCTCTCACGCCAAAGGCATTTTACCACGTTGTTCTCTCTCTCTCTAGTATCTTTTATGCAAATTGCTGCAGTCAACGTGTTAACTCTCTCTTCTCTCTCTTCTTCGAACTTCTCTTAAGGTTTTTTGGTTTTCTGCATTTTCTTAAAATACATACTTTCAAGAATATGAGGAGGTATCGACACAACCATTGGGAGAGGAATTTTTTTTCTGATCACTTTTTTAGTAAAGATTTGCACAAATATACTTCAGAGTATCCTTGATAACATATCTTTCCCGCAGTCCTTAAATAGTTCACTAAGTTATAACAAAAATTGTTAAAGTGGGCCCTTTTCTGGGCCGTCACAGTGGTGTTCCCCCTTAAACTTAATATTGAAGGTTATGGTGTGCCAACCTTTTATGTGTAATTCCTCCCAGTCCAGTTCGAGGTCCCTCGAGGTCCTAATCCATCTTTTGTAGAGAGATGTCTGTGTGTGTGTATGTACACACGTTTGTGAGCTTTTTTTTCCAACTCAAATATTTTGAGAACAAAAAATAATATCAGCTCCGGACCCATTATAATCGACACATATTGCATAATGAACACCTGATAAGGTTTACAAAAAATTTTAATTGGCGGTTTTTTAAAGTAATTAAACTTTTAAAAGCAAGACGAAATGGTCAAATGGGAAGTTGGTAGTGGGGGTAGAACAATCGCACCCAGTTTATTTTAATTGCAAAAAATGCAAAATCAACTTTTAAACATAAAAGCTATCAACAACCGCCATCTAATTTCCCGTAGAAGGCTTAAATAACTCAGTAAGCTTATTAACTCCATAAAATAATAGAATTAATTCAACCCAGTATGTATGACAACTCGGTACTCTACTGCCAAAAAAAGCAGCTCTTACAATTTTATTGCGTAAGGTAATTTATTTAATTTATTCAATTCTCTATTGTACCTATATATAATATTCTCCGAGTTGGAATTCAAAGGTAACGTAATGCATAAAACTCTTCATCTTCTTTTTAAATCTTGTCCTTTTTTGCATACGTTCTTTAAACGTGCACCTAGTACGAGACTTAAGTGACTGCCATGATGAATTATGGGAGCAGAAACTCCAACTGCTACTGTACCGAACCTGCCCTTATCCTGATTCATGCAGGCCTTTGAGAAGAAATGCTAACTTCCGCTAGATTAAAGGCATAACTTACTGCATTTCAGTTTTAGTTGCTCTTAGATCTCAAGTGTGCAAGAAAGCTCTCGAGTTTATGTTGCTTGGTTAAAATGAATTCAGAACTCAGTATGAATTGTGTTTTTAGTGATTTACTGCACAGCGCCAGGTGCTTTACAGAACTCTGTTGAAAAAAAAATTTCCTTCATATGGGACGAGTTGGGAATGTGATAATCTCTGTGACATTAAAAGCAATTTATATCTTACACCGTAAAAAGGGTCAGAGTTTAACTTTATCGTGATTTTTAGCAATTTATGTTATGGTTGTGTAAAAAATGTTGTAATTCTAAATTAAACTCTTTCCTCTGAAATAGGGTCGGGATATCTTGTCAATAATATTATTTAATTAAGTCGTGGATTTTGACTGCTTTACCTTTCAATGGTTTTTCCTGCAATTTCGTAGGATACGATATACCTTTTCACCACTAACAACAACTTATTAAGTCATTGACTAATTCAAATCTTAATATTATGTAGTATAGGTTTCTTCAAAGCCGGAAAAAATATGTGGAAAGAGGAAACTTATAAACAAGTCACGTCATCACGCAGATTTTAAATAACATATTTTGGCCACGACGATATCGTCGAAACTATTAGGGGTAGCCATAAGTAATATCATTATTTCTGTAAAAGTATAAATTCAGTTGTTTTTTTAAGTAGCGCGTATTTAATTATGTAGTCACCATGGCTTTTTATGACTTTCTCGCATCTAATGATCAGCTTTACTATTCCAGTTTTAAAAAATTCTGGAGTTTTGGATTCAAAAAACTCAACCACTGCGTTTTTGTCCCTTTCATAAGAATTGAATTTATTCCAACTAGAAAGTACATAAGTAAAGTTGATAATTAGATGGAGCAAGGTCTGGTAAGAAATTCCCACCCTAGATCCCTAATTTTTTGTTGTGTAATCCTGGCAGCATGTCGTCTTGCGTTATCATGTTGGAGGATAACTCTTTTCCCTTTAATCAAAGCAGGATGTTTTTCTGTAATGCTCACTTTCAATCGGTCAATTTAACCACAATAAACGTTTCCCTAAGCAGTTTTACGTGAACCCCACCATGGGCGTACCACCAAACACAGACAAGGACTTTGCTACCATGAATATTTCTCATCTCCTGTTACAACACGACGAAAACCCCATCTTTTTTATGCCATTTTATCAATATATTGAATATGGAAGACCTTACACTGGCATCTTGAAATTTCCCAATGGATTTCAAGTGGGGTTGAACTGTTGACTAGGAAGCGACTATTTTTTCTGAAAATTGTTCAATTGCCTAGTCAGGATCCTCTTCCACAATGACTCGAAAAGTGTCTTTTTCAAATTCAAGTGAACGACCACTTCTTTGGGCATCTTCAAAGTCAAAATTACTACTGCGAAATCTGCTAAACTATCCCAAGCACTTGCAAGCGTCCAAACAATTTTCATAAATTGTATTGATATTCGCAGTTGCCGTAGTTGCTCAGAAAAAAATGCGACTACTATTTGAAGCTTAGATATACAATAATAGAATTTTTTTGCTACTTTTCGTTTTTATTTTATCGGATCAAATATTTTGAAATTACAAAACATATTTTATTTTTATTAACTTCTAATTTCTGTAAAACTTAATAACTTTTCATTTGATACTTTTTAATTTGCACTTTATTAGAACCCAGTACTTTTTGCTATGGAACGATGCTCTGGGCAATTCGGAGGATTAGCACTTCGTGATACCATGTCAACGATATTTTTACCAAGAAAAATTTGAAGCGTCCTTACTGTTCTTGTCTAAATCTAGCCAAAAGAGGTCAGAAAGTGTATGTACTTACATGAAAATTGGCGATTGCTTTCTCGACCATTAATTTATATAAATTTCTTCATTAATGGTCCCTTGGGTGGTAGAGGACTTTAACTGCAACGGGAGTCAATTGAATATGATCCACGCTGTGGAGGGTCAGCAACGATAGCTACACAGGATAACGTGGATTTGGTCAAGAAAGTTGTTCTGACGGACCAGGGATTAAAGACCAAGGAAATCTCAGAACAATCCGATATATCGAAAACAAGTGTCCTCCGAATTCTTCATGATCATTTGTGTATTGCAAAAAGCAGCGCAAAATAGGTATCGCGAATTCCTTCCTCAGTGCAGAAAGTACGGTGAGCTGAGTGCTGTCAGCAATTTTTGGAGTAGTGTAGAGACGAAGTAAACAGTGTTCTCCGTAGCATGGTGACAGGGGATGAAACTAAGGTTCTTTACCATGATCTTTTTTCCAAAACGGATTCAATGGAGTGGCGTCGCTCCGGGGAACCAGTGCCGAAAAAAGCGAAGGTCACACAAAACACCAGAAAGGTCATGGCAATACTTTTCTGGGATACTGAAAGTATTCTGCTGCTGGACCTCAAGGAAAGTAGCATTGTCGCTAAAAAGAGGATAAAACTGCCAAACTAAAATCGGATTTTCGAGAAATCCATAGGGCTGCTAGGCAGCATTTTGAAAACAAATCTTCAGACTGCTATTTTAATGGTATTAAAGCACTTATTAAAAGATGTGTGTTGAAATAAAGGGAGAATATATCGAAAAATAACCACTATCTTCTTCCTCTCTCACCCCTCCAACTACCATGCACCACTTGGGCCACACTACGTAAAAGCTCTCGCATGATTTTGAATATACTCTGGGTTTAAGGAAGCTTAAAGGGAATCAATAGACGATTTTGTGAAAATTACCGAGATATATTTTATTACTCCTATTATTTTCAATTAATATAATTAGTTGAACATCTTTTAGTTAGAAATTTGACAATTCCAGTTATTTTCGGTTCCGGAAATATGATTGAGACGATGAAAAAGTGTGTATCGAAAGTTCAAGTTATCTGCATTTGACTTTCGTTTTCATTCACAGTAGTGCGTTAACGTTAAACGGACGGAAATGCTTTGCAAAAGTTCATTAATATATAAATATGGACTAGGCACTCTACTAAAACTAAACTGCCCTTTCATATTGGTCTCTCTTCTAACCCACACCGGTGGTCGAGTGAAGTGCACCGTCTGTAGAATTTCTACCCTGTTGACATGGGTTCAAATCACGCACATGACACAAAATTGTGGCACACTTGCAACATTTGTCAGATTAAAATTTACCACTCTCCCCTTCCCTAATTTACTTTCCGCCTAAAGCTGTGCTGTGTGCGTCATAGAGTTGTCCCCTGAGCTTGGGTAAAAAAATTTTCAAAAAATTATTTCCCATTGCACTGCAAATCCAATTCTGTCTTTTTAGACATTGAGAAACCAAAATTTGTGGACTTACATTTCTTTTTCCTTCTAATTATCAATTTTTGTTTGAGAATTGAATTGAATTCAAGTGGGAAAGGAAATTTCTTAGCCCATTGGATTTTTGATAAGACTCCCTTTTTGCAGTGATGATATTGACTAAGCTCAGGACTCAATTTTCTGCTAGATTTTGTGACGTTTTAATCTAATTCCTTTTTCCAAATTTTTTCTGGTAAAGTTTTCGTATTCATGTTTATGACTGTATTATATACTATCAAGTCGTGGAAAAGTGCCAGATCGTGCATACCCTTATTTTAACATATATGAAAAGTATTACACGTTAACGAAGGAGCAAGGGAAGCAATTGAAAACTTCGCATACTGGAAAATTTCTCGCTTTCATTTTTCCAAGGATACATCTCATGGCACATTTAAAAGCTTCAATTTTCTCAAAAGTACTTCTCACTAGACGTGGGTACTATAATACACAACTGGAGTTAAAAAGTTCTTTTAATTTACAAAATGCCTATAAAAATTTATTGGACCATAAACAAATGCCTTGGAATATAAGGCAATAACTCATGAAGTGCGACACACAACCATGTCAGCAGTGTGCAACATAACGAAATGCTATAAATACGGAATGGCTGCACGGATGGCAGTAATCGATTTGCAACACAATTTCTGCAAACTCGTAACGTATAATGTGCAGAACGTGTGTGGCAATTACTCTTGGTGATTACAAGGACTGTTGTGATGTGCACAACAGACGAGAAGGTTATAGTCTTCTGAATATGCGTACCCAAATTATTAAATATGCATGAATTATATTTATTTAGAACAATCAAAGTGACTAGTGTCAGGAAGGTAACCTCCTTCCTAAGGAAGCTATAATGGCTCGGCTTTAGTGTATAGGAGCTAATTTCCTATTCTAGCTCTTGCATTCCTCGAGCCAGCGTCCTTTCCAACAAAAAGTAACACATTCTGAACAGAGTACGAAAAAACAAAACACCAATTCGAAAAATTAACGGCGCATCATTAGTTTATGAACTCTTTTTAAAGTTTTTATTTTTTTTTTACTGACACAACTTAAACCTACTAAAAAAAATTTTTATTAAATGGCAACATTTTTTTAATTACAAAATTTTTTTTACTATCCATACGCTTATTTAACCCATTCGAGACGAGGTTTTGTTTAGAGACATTCGTGAGAAAACTCCATACAAAAATGCGTTTTGCAGCGAGAGAGCTTTTCATCACTACACACACGGTGTATAATTCGTCACGAATGGGTTAAAATTCTCAAAGACCAGTTACACGCTTTTCAGGTTTACTTACCCGTAAAACACGCTCAGGCACGATACTTTGAAAGCCCCAAGAATGACGTAAATGATAAAAACATTGTACCACAGATTTATTTTGCTAAAAATTTTGCTTTGACTTGTTTGCCAACAAACAATGCATAACCTTCGCCGCCCATGCGTAGATTGATAAGCAGGCAACTCCACAAGATTACTGAAAAACAAAAGGGGTTTTTTTCTCTATTAAAATGTTTTTTTTTAAATCACAACCAAAAATATCCGTAAGTAATGGAAAAATGTCCGTAAGTGACGATTCCTTTTTGAAAGCAGAAAATAGCATATATTCACGCCGATGGCTGAGCGGGCTGAGGCGCACGTCTGTAGATTTTCTCCTCTGTTGGTGTGGGTTCAAATCCTGCGCAGGACGCGGCGAAATATCAATGGCGGCGTGGCAAAAACTTCTGTTTATTGTCTTTTGATGCCCAAACTATCCCTGTTACGAAGAACAGATGTAACTTGTGACGAAAAATAGAAGGAATATAATATATAACTTCCCCCTCCTTCTGTAAAATTTTCCTTTTCTGGGATACGGCCTACACTACGTCATCGACCAGTGATTAAGGCAATTCTACTGACGAGAATTGTATGTGCAAAGCCACTGAGATGTTGCACAATAATTTCATTTGCGCTCCACTTGCAACATTTGTCAGGTTAAAATTTTCGAATCTTCTTTTCCCTAATTAGCCGAGTGGGCGAGACTAATTTAGCCCCAAAAAATAAGACAGAATACAAATTAGAAGTGAAAGAGAAAAAAGATTTTCATTTTCTTGAAGGAAAATATTTCATTTTTGGGGCCAGCTGAGCTTCGTCCAAAAGGATATAAAAATCTCTGATACAGTGGGAACTGAAATAATGACTTTCATTTCGGCAAAGCTTTTTAATTAGATTTTAGAACTATCGTCAAATTAACAAAATTCCTTGCGACATAAAATTAATCATAAATATTCTACCTGTTATATGTAAATGTAAAGAAATATTTTTTATTTTTGTAAAATATTTATGAACACCTTATAAAATATTTGTACTAAAAATTAATAATACTAAGACATTGTTGCTAGCAAAATGCGGTGGCTTCTTGCTCTTATAATGACCAATTGGCGAGAATTTTCATACGAAATCAAGAATATTATTATTAAGCTACTTTGTTATCAATGAACCAAAAAAAACTTGAAAAAGTCCATAAATTTGAAAGAATTGCTCGACTTGAAAAAAGTTCTAATTTGCTGTTTGCTGTTGGTTTTTATACCGTAAAAATTTGTTGAATTGTTGTTTTAATGAATCATGTATGAACCTGATGTAGGATAGTTTTTAATGCTTTATGAAAATAAAAATGTTACTGTCTTTTCTGCCAATTTTGGAAAAGTCATTTCAAGAAAAAGCATTTCGAAGTTCATGGCATAGAAAAACAATGATCTTAATTTACTTACAATTAATTAGCTATATGAAGACCATTTATTAGCCTTTCAACCTCCTCGTAGAATGGTTTCTTTTCATTTGATTTATTTTTTGGATAATTCTACCCTCTCTGCGAAGGTCTTGCATTGCTGGTCAATAGTAATATGTAACAACTGCATCATCACTAAAAACTAAAATTATTATCTTGATATCAATATCTAATATGCATTTATTCAAAAACGCCCTGTCTATTTATATTATAACATCTACAACTGAGACTTTATTTTCCCATATAAAGCGCACATACCTACATAGCTTACTGCCTTTTTAAATAAACATATTTACTTTTCGGCTGTTAGAAAGGGAAACTTATTTCGTGCCAATCATTACATTCCCCATGTAGTTCCAGAAGATTTAAGTATACGATTACATACTTTAAGTACATTTCGTTTATGCCACATGCATGCAAGGCCATAACAATTTCTGTGAAATCATTTTGCCTCCCCAAAATATGTCAAGAGACCGACCCAGCCAATTTGTAGCACTCAATTTTACTTTTAGCATGTGGTGAAACTTATCTCAACGTAAATACACCTGTCATGCTTTTCGACATTTTAATGGAAGCTTCAAGATTTTCTATTCTGGGAAAAGTGAATATTGTGGCAAATAATATTTCAAATCAAAATGAATATCAGAAAAATGTTGTATAGGGTGACTGGAAAATCCATTCTGAAGTTCATTTTTTTTCTTCCAAACATTTGTGGATTTTTAAGAAGTTACAGTGTTACGATATAAAATGAATTAAAGGTAAAGAAAGTTACAGTGTTATATGTAGAATCAATTAATGCTAGCCATAGATGTCATAATATAAATAGACGGAGGGTTTCCGAAAAAACACATACTAGATATTGATACTAAAATTACTTTAAACTATAACTCTCTCCTTTAAATTTAAAATATGGACCTGAAATACAATATTTTTTCCATTAAAATTTATTTGGTATTTTTCAAGCAAGGCAAACCCATTAACCAGTGAGAAAAATTTTGATTTTGCTGAGTTAAAGTCTTTTTTGAACGATTTTAGTAATTTATATTGTATACCAAATTTTTTAAAATATATTTCTATTATTAATTGACTTAATTAAATGTTTATATCGATTTTACGTATAATGTGTACGTGGTAAGTAGGTTTTTATCCACTGCTCAAAAATTGTTTCAAATTTTAAATTTTATACTCCGTCCATTTAAATTAGAACTTTAGTGATGCAGGGGAACACAAAGATAACGATACCAAAATGAAGTCAGTAGCATTGCAATTCCACTATTATATTAAAAAAAAGTAATGCCAAAATTGAGCTCACTAGTGTCTAATGTAAGGATGGCATAACCACATTATAAAAAAATATATAAATAAATAAAACAAAAAAAGGAATACCCAATTTGAAGCCACTTGTGTGCAATACAACCATTTCACTCTTCTAACCAAATACATTGGTACTGTTTGTGAGTTATGTTATGTTTTATATTTTTATTATTAATTTTTCTGTTTTATATTTGGGGAATGCATTGATAAAAAATAAATAATTTTCGCTCCCTTTTGTCTTTCATAAAACTCTTTTGCTTGGAAAGTAATTTCGTGCGCAGCGATAAGGGAAAATTAAGTGTGATACTCTTAGTACGATTAAAGAGTAGAAATAGAGACCCTTCTGATGACTGTTCAAGATAAAGCTTTTACAAGAAAGGCACATAAAAACCCTACAGGACCCCTTTTTTCAATAAACCTAATGTAATTAAATTCTTGTATACACCTTTTCCAGGAAGAAATATATTTAATTTCAGAATTCTTTCTGAAGACTTAATTATTCTCTTTTTGTGAAAAATTAATTAAAAAATCTCAACGGATATCAAATAAGATATTCCGTACCGTTTTCCTGTATAGTAATTTAAAAAAGTTCTTTTTTTCGCAGAAATCATTTTCTGTGTACTTTGAAAAAAGTACAGACCAAACGTTTTATAAGTAACTAAGTAACTGGACTAAGATACAAATTTTGTACATTTTACCCCTTGTAGAAAGATACGACATAAATATTTTATTACAACAAAGAATAACATAATAGATATTAATAAATAGCTACGAATTAAATACGTATATTCTCATGCAGTCACTACTGTATCAAAAATCTCTTGGTAAGGCTTATATCACAAATTCTTTTCTTAAGAATGGCTTGGTTTTTGAACTAACTAATTAGAAATTTTTTTCATCCACTCTGACGACATGACTAGTAGAAATGTAAAAGTACCGAAAAGCCGCCTGTTTCGGTTTTTTTTTTCAATTTTATACTGCTTTTTTCTTAAAAAGCCTACTTTTTTCATACTTCGATCTGCTGTTTAAAAAAAGCATGGTGTCATAGTTTTTCACGGCTTTTTATGATTTTTTACAGCTTTCTATGGCTTTTTATCCTTCGATAGTTGAAATAATAAGGAATTTATTTGTATATTCGGCTATTTACTAACCTACTCACATATTTATATTTCTATTAGAGCTCTGGTTTGTACACGTTTATTGAACTACATGTGTACACGAAAGTTCCCAGTAGGACCGGTAAGCTTACAGAAGTGCTTAAAAAACTACTTCCTAGTAAGGGAAGGTACTTACCAAGTACCTTATACAAGTGCTTATTTTTACACACGATGTCACAGGCGGTAAAGTCTTACTTTTTTCCAAAATGTAAGTACTTATATAAGGAAATGAGGTAATGACAGATGAAAGTATTTACAAGTGACTTCTAGAAAAATTACTGGTAATAAATGCATTATATAAAAAATTGAGGTGAGCAATGTGAGCCCATCAACGTGACAAGGGGAAGCATTATAGACACGTGCAACTAAATTTTTAATATGGGAAAATATCATACGGAAATATGACATGTTTGTAAAATTTAATCAACCCTTTCTCACTCTACAACTGATTCGTTTCATATATTTAGAAATACAATAACTTTAAACAGTTATAAACAATTAACATCTTTATTTATAAGATGACTTTTGTACTTGCCTTGTTATCATATGTGACGCCGTGTTCATTAACATTATTATTACACTATTTACGAATTTTGCTACTTGAAAATTTCACGCATTATTCACCAATGCCATAAAAAAACTGAACAAATTTCACGCGCAATAGCCCACCATGATCGCGTTCTCTGACTCGCTTTAATTTCTTACGATTATAGGAGATATTTTTCACTCAAGCCCATTCATATCATTTCCGAATGATACCTTACCGCCAGCCTTCTACGGAATGCATTCTGTAAGCAGTTCTCCAATATCAAACTTATAAGTAGTACGACTTACGTGGTAAGTAGTTATATAAGTACATTAACTATTGGTAAGTGGTTACAAGTTTTCCTGCTGGGTTCGAACTTGGGTTCAGCTCATTTTTAAAAGGACGAAACTTAACTACACGTGCATTGAAAACACGAACCTTCAAAAGGTTCGAACTACACGTGTATTGCAAAGGTTCACACTACTGTGTAAAAATGAATACTCATTACAGGGTGAGAGGATGGTGAAAAACGCAGCCGAAGTCTAGGAAGGGTTGTATCTCTGGAACCAGACAAGATAGCGGCACGTATGAGGCCGCAAATTAAAGTAGAAGATGAGCTCTATGATACAGTTCAACAATACGTGATGATTGCTTGATAACAGGGTGTCAAAAGCGCAGTTTAAAAGTAGAAAGGGGATATCTCGGAAACTATAGAAGATATCGGTACGTGTGTGGTCTTAAATTATAAAATTTTTGAATTTTTATAATTGCAACCGATTATTCACTATTTGTCCGTATTTCTCCAGCCATTAAATTAGTTTGTAAAGCCTTCGAAAAAATGAAGAAGAAGAAGAAGAAAAAATTTAAGCTTTTTTTGGCCAACAAAATCCACGGTGTAATTTCATTTGTTCAAATCCACGATATTATATAAAAAATAAGTATTAAGGAAAAGAAGTATTTTTCGCTTATATTAGCTGCGTTTTTTTCATCGGATCTGGATCATTGAAAATTTTGAATTAAGTTGACTTTTTAAACACAGCCAAACAATCGGCGATTTTGTAATCTGAAAAAAAAAAATTCATCAGATTGCCATGAGGTTGAATAATTCAAAACTTCAAAACGTGAACTTGATATTTTCTAGATTCTATTTTGACATTTCTTATGATCCAAAATCATGGCAATTTGATGAATTTTTCAGACTCTGAAATTACCAACAGCTTAGGAGTCAAGTCATTTCAAAATTTTCAATGATCCGGATCAGATATTGATGTTTTAAGCTTTCCTACTCTAGTCGTTGTCCACCAGGTGCCACTTACATTTTGGGACAGCGTTTCGTCATCGAACAAGCAATAACAGAAAGACTGTTCAGGTCCTTAGACAGACCCTGAACGCTTTTTCTCTACTTTTGGCCCAGCGATGCCCCGCCTGAGAGCTGTGGACTGTGAGGTATTTATTGCTTGCAGTATAGAGTGAGGAAGACAGGAGATCTCAGGCGAGGTATCGATGGGCAAAAATTCGTGGAAAGCGTTCACTGTCTGCCTTAGGAGCTGAACAGTCTTTCTGTTATTGTTTGGTCGATGGTTTCGTTCACTGGGAGTATCGCGAAAGGGTTAAGGGTAAAATCATTTGACCAGTTCGTCAGAAAATGATCCTGAAAATGTCTTTTGCATTTTTCAAAGCATTAATGAATTTTGAAATATTTTGGAATATTTTGAATCGGTATTAAAATTTCCACGCTTTAAATTTGTAAACTAGATCATTTGTTCTGGTCATGAATTTTTTTGAACGAAACCAGTGATTTATGGATAATTCCTGTGGCGTATCCACTGGAACTCAACTGGTGGCAATTTAGAACCACTATTGTTAAAGAATTTTAGGCATTTCGAATTTTCGATTTCTAAATAAATACCCTAATACATTTGTGATTTGGACAAACGATAAAATTATGAACAATCGACTTATGCATGAAAAACGGTAAATCTGCAACTTGAGGATGATGGCCAAGAAAAAGCTCATTTTTTTTGTTTTATTTTTAGCTTTTTTTCAAAGGCCGGATAAATAAATTTAATGGTTGGACAAATGTGGACAAACAGTGGACAATCGATTACAATTATAAAAATTCTGAAATTTTTATTTAGAGGTGGTCTACACTTCTTGCATTGGAGTGAGTGTAGCTTTTGATAGAAACTGTAGCGAAAAAATTATACCTATTAGTGGATTAATAAATCGACGGGTTCACTAATTCAAACTGATTTACTCGTCAGAAATAGTTTACGGAATTTTTTCTTTTCATTAGAAACAAAAGGATAAAGTGCCTCAATTTAAAGCCACACTATATGATTTTTATTTTGCTGCTATTGATACCGACGTACAATTACAACTCTTTTTCTTTGTATCTTTTTTCATTATCTTACTTCTAGAAGAAAGTAAAACTACAAAAATCGAAATATTGTAGAAACTATTCATCATTTCCACTAATTTTTTGATAAAATAAACGGGAAAATCCATATCTCCATGAAAATTATAATTTTATGACATTATTATCCCAGTTTTGCTTACAAACTAAAATCAGTTTTCCGGGTTTCCTGAAACGGAGTGGCATAACCTAGAAAACTCCATTAGATGAAAACTTTCCAAAATATATCAAAAAGTTTAATAATCTCCTGCTCCAAGTAAATATTATGGAAAAACTTCAGGTTTAGAAAAGTGGGAAAGTTTA
>QYTT01082035.1:0-13866 GCA_006980735.1 Dasypogon diadema
CTGTGCGTAAGTTTATTTGAGTTTGGAAAAAAAACGAATTATTTTTCTGAATGATTTCACGGCAGTTGATTTAATAAAGGTGTTAGCACAGAACGGCTTCAATTACCCTTCAGACAAAGTGGTTAGTAACGGCTAGGGGGTGATTTTTCACTTAATTTTATTATGCACTTATTTGCACTTATCAATTAAACTCTTCACAAGAATCAACATTCAGGTTAGCAATACCTTACTCGATTAAACCAAGAGGCATAGTGAGGTATATGTAAATCCTCAGCATACAAATGATTCTGTGAATAAATAATTTTCTGTGGAAGATAATTACCAAAGTGGAGAAAAAAATGAGCGCCTTGGCGAGTTTGTTGACGAAGTTCTTTTATTGGAATAACCTTCACTTCTTTCCACAAGAAAGATAAAGTAGAAATCCTTAAAATAATACTAAAAAAATGTATAAGAAATTAACTAATGTAAGGTAGTATAAATTTAGTACATTTAGAGCTAATTGCATCCACACTATTCCTTATATTTATTTGAGAAAATAGCCACTATAACTTGATCTACTTCAACCTCTGCCGCAGAAAACCCATCAAAATGAGACTTCCCAATTGGTGTGGTGGCCAATGTTCTAAACTATGAAAAAAGTCGCAATCTGTTGGAAAAAGGTCAGGTGAATATGGCAAGTGAGGCAAAATTTCGTATCCTAATTGATCCTGTTTTTGGATCGTTGTTTGTGTGCATTATCGTGTAACAGGGTAGTCCTATGCCTATTAATCACAGCTGGTTGTTTTTACCCCAATTTATCGTAAATTATTCCAATTTCTGCACAAATACTGAAAACTTTGTTAACTCTTTATTTTACTGCAGGGCTTTGAATATTTCCTCATTTGGATTCAGCGGGTGCCACAAAAATCAACGTCGCCTTTAATAACTGCACAAGGTTCGTTAGATTGGAACTCTCTAAAGGTTGAAATTTTAAAACTCTAAGGTGCTTTCAGTTATTCAGACTTTATATTTTAAATTATTCTTAACCTTTATACCGCAAAGATTTACTTGTAAATTGAATAAATCTTTGAATCCTGTGACTGTCCTGTGCATTCAAAGTAAACCCTTTGAACAAGCTGAATACTTCTTCAACAGCAAAAGAGGAGTCAAATAAGAATATACGATAATATGAAATACCATAGGAACTATGAATACTAAAATGAAAATTTTCTCATCACGTAATTAGTATTACATCTGAAAAGATCTCCATTCATTAAAATGGAACTAAGTACTCCTTCAGTGGAAGTAGAGATTCATGGAAACCCTCGTTGTTGTTAGGAAATGAATGTTACAACAGAAAAATTTCCTGTTGTGCTAACGCTTTAGAATGCCTTTATATGAAATACGCAAAAAAACACTTTACTCCAGACAAAATTAAATTGAAACGAGTTATGAAATTGTGCACTATGAATAAAGTCACCATCTAAAGGAATTTTTCTAAAAACATCACAAGTTCTTTCTTAAGAAGGAAACTTTGAATTCGTACACTCTTTTCTGTGAGCAGTGTGAAAAACCAGCCTTCATTTACCTGGACTTCCGTACTGAGTTAGTCCAAGTACGTAAACAATATGTACCTTGAGTTTTAATTAAAATTAATTATGTTGTGAACAAAATCTGTAGCTCGGTCTGTTGACATTAAAATCTGTCGCTTTAATTTTTTAATTGGATAACAACCTGTCTTTACCAACAACCAGGCAGTGCCTCTAATAACTTACAGACTACAAACTGCAGACCGGGCATTTTATGGTTGGATGCATAATACAAATCTAAAGTAAAGCACAATCTAAAAGGAGTTGAAGTCATTTTTGAAACTCGTTAAAAGAGTCAAACTTCAACAGCATTAGGGGCAGCTGAGACTCTATTATAACAACGACTTTTTAGGTTTCAATTAAATCACTTTGCTGGAGCGAATTGCAGAGAACATAATAAGGTCGGAAACTGACAATATAAATGTGGAAAAAGAATCTTTTCAATTTCAATAATAACAGTGAGGAGCTTGCATGAAATTTTAATGATTGTTGCTTTAGTGCAATATTTCTTTTCAATAAATACTAAAACCTTCAAAAGTCATGAAATAAAAGCAAGCACAAATGGAAATATTTGAAAAGTAACAAACTTCTTTAAGGAATTGTAGAGTAATTTGGGAATAAAACACTTTTCTACTGCATATAAAGCAAGTATAATGCTTTTTCACTCTAAAATAATTAAATTTTACAATTATGTATTACTATATAAATTTTGTCAAGTGTAGATTTATATAACAACAATCGTCATTCAAAGATAGAAATAATAAAAGACATAAAGAAATATCCGCACACAAAACATAAAAATACCTTGCACACAATGCAACAGACTCGAATTCCATATATCCGATGTTACTACTTTATGCATATATTTGTAGGAAATGCTTGTTAAACAACCTCCTTTCAGAAATAGCAGACAAAAAGCTACTGTACAACGCTTTGATTCAATGTCCTTAACATTTGAAAAACTATGTGACAAATCCTGACAACTGCATTTTGTACAAGTGACATCTTAAAGCTAAAACATAGAAATATTGATAAAAAGTGTCCCATTGGTAAAAAAACGGGTGCCAATCTGTTTACGTTTTTAAGTTACAGCGTTTTCAAATTTTAAGTCATTAATTCTTACCTGGCAATACAAAATTGCTCACGACTACTCAATCCAATCCATATGTGCATAAGGATTAGAAAAATATCTGTTGAAAATTGAAGATTCTAACAAACCTTTCACGTCTGTGCATATGTCTCAATGTTTTGTATAATCGATGTAAATAGCAAAAATACCCGAGATTCAAACCCAGTTTCCGCGGAACAAGTTTTTGAAATTTTCCTTGTACTTATAATTCGTAATAAGAATGTTACTGAAATGTATATAATCCAGAACTTAAAACTAATGGCAAACCATTCTGTTCCTAAGTTCCCCAGCCATCCAAATCCCAGAATTTCCAGAATATCTAGAAATTATCTGAACTGACTTGAAAATAGGAAAATATGAGCTATTCGATACCTTGTCACCTGCGGACTAGTACGTGGATAACGAAACGTCACTTCTTCTCCCCTCCGCCTACGGTAGTACGCTGATAACGAAATCCAGACTAAGACTTGTAGTTCTTCTTTATCTCTGTGGCATTCTTTTAAGCATTTTATTTTTCCAGTTGACTTCGCTTATAAAAGGGGTGAATGACGTTAAGAAATCTTAGAACTGGCAACTTTGCACCTCTACACCATTCTGCCAATATGTCTCATATTTTTCGAGATATTTATTTTCTATTCCTTTATTACAAAAGATGTATTCACTGAGTACGCATCGAACTCTGTCTCGATAACAAGTTGACCCCCACAAGCTTCCACAACATAGGGAATATTCCCGCCTCTGTGGATCTCTGCGACCTGACATGCAGGTCAGGTGGTATATATTACTCGTGCTTGCAGTCTATATTGCATCCTCCGACAGGTTGTATTCTTAACTTATTTCCTTTTCATGGAATTGATTATAATGTCACAGATGTTGTGTGACTTTTATCTCTACTCACAGTCGCTGAGGAGCAATTTCTGTGGATATTCCTGTTTAATGGACGTGCTGAGGTTTTGTTACATGAAAACATGAACAGAAAAATTCTTGTTGAGCATAGAATGCACTGGACTCTGGTTTTTTATAATTAGATTTTTATATGCAATTATTTTTACGGTACTACAAACATTGAGGAAAAATTTAACACTATATGAGATTTAAAACGAAAAAAAGAAAAAATGAGATGTTAATTTTTTAAAATTACGTCCCTCTTTTGCTCCTATATAACAATTCGCTAATGGAAAGTTACTTTAATGGCCAAGAAAACCTTCAGTATGCCTACAGGAAGTGTTTTCTTCTCAGCAGGTAACCTCTTCAAATTACCTCTTGATTTCATTTTGATTTATTACTCTAAGAGGGATTTTCGCGCACGCAACATAGAATATTAATTTATTTTTGGCTTTAGCTATATTTCACCCTTCCCTGGCATTGTGAAAATTAAGACGGGAAGTCAAACGTTTGTAGGATAACTTCGTTAGGAAATAGAAAGCCAATTTACACCATATTACACCATACAACAGCACACGTGAGAAAAGGGTTTTAGAGTCAGATTTTAAATTAAATCGAATTTCAACACTAATTTTTCCCGTAGCTACTAAATTTTATTTTCGTTTTTGTAATATTTATTTCTTATTCTAAGATTTTATCACCGAAATTAGACTCATCTCGGTTCTCTGATCTTGTCCTGGTCTGGTCCTATACCCTGATATAGCTAATATGTTTATAATGTAACATGTAATTTCTGTGATATTCTATTTTGATTATGTAGTGTACAATGTAATTCTATTAATTTCTATTTATTTAATAATTAATATTTACATATATTTCATTCTGCTTATCTTAAAGGGGGATTTAAAAGAATCTAAACCGTCATCTTCGGTGCAAGATCCAGCAAGGTGTTTCAGGTTATGCAGACTCGAACAGCCGGGTTGGTGCTGGAGGAGCCCAACAGGAAAAGGAATACCGTTAAGGGAAAGAAGATTGTGATGGAAAATCATTACTAGCAAATAGAAGTAATCATGGTCGGCCGTTGTGGCGATTCGTAATAAAGAATTAAGTATTAGTTTCCTTGTGAACGAAACGTACAAGTAGCTTATCAGAATTTGTTATATATGCTGAAACCAAAGGTCAGAGGATACCCTATGATCCTATAGCACAGTCCTAGCGGGAAGGAAAATAGGAAGAGGAGGAAAGGCATTAGGACAACGTGCGAGAATTCCATTTATTTGATGCCAGAAAAAATCTATAAAAATTTCAAGATATAATCAAGCTTAAAATAATTTCTATGATATAATAAAATCTATTATATTGAAAAGCCGGGAGCCTATAATGACCTAAGAACTTGTTTCGTTCGTTTCCATTCTGTTTCCCGATTATACATATATATATCACTTGTTTTGTCCTAAAGAAGTTAGAAAAGACTTGCGGTTGAAACAAACCAAAGCAATGCAGAGAGGAAACTTTCCCTCACTTATACTTCACTTTAAATTTATCTAATCCTTGCTGCACACATTCACTTTAGGGGAGGACATGGATGTTCAGGGTTTCTGCCCCCCAGTAGAGAGCTCCTTTAAATATTTATTTGTTACGGAAACCAGCTGAGATTTAGATTTATACAAGTTGTATACATTATATATATATAAATGTGTGATATAAAACTTGATCAAGCAAATTTCACATGGCTAACCAGAATAAATTGAAATTTATAATTAACAAAGGAAACGTCACTATTCCTTTGGGATATTCAACTAAAATAATCGTGACAATGTTAAAACTTTTTTGGAGAGGGGTAAATTCCACGAAGAGTCTTTGACGCTGCATTACCCTCATAAAAACAGGTTAATTTACCATTTCAATCTTGCCAGATTCTCTATAAACACTGCACGACTCAATTCCTAGTGACCTCAATAATCTGAGTAATTCTCTTACACGTACTAAAACTGAATAAAGCTTTACATGACCCATTTCAATTTAACCGCTTACACCAAATGACACCATTCAGGACGTGCTAAGCAAAAAAGAAAAAGTGAATGTGATGCCAGTTTTACCCCTGGGTGCTATTTGCAATTCTCCGTAACATGAAAAAGTTTTCGCTTTTATTTTGTGGAGGGGAAAAAGAAAACATTAGAAATTTACTATTTCCGGTCACGTTCAAATCCATTAAAGTAAGCTTACAGAAGGAACATTAAAACTGAAAGCGTTTCAAAAATGAAATATTGGACAGCAAGAAAATATTTAATCTCTCTCTCTCTCTCTGTGAATCTGATTTCAGTTGGAATGTGACCTTATTTTGTCATAAATTTTAGCGTATTATAGACGTTAGGCATTATTCGGAAGGATGGCGTTTTCTATAGAGAAATAGTCATCTGAAATGATGAAAACCTCCAAAGAAAGCAATCCAATGACTATTCAGAATTGCCCGAAAATGTAATCATACAACCAACTAAAAATGTTATCCTATCCTGTTATATGAAATTTTTACGATCCTCGTTTTGTTAGTACTCTTCCCCAGCCTGACAGCTGTTGCCAGGATCATTTATCCTGAAACCTCGCTATTCGCAAAGAAGGTGTTGAATACATTGAACTTTTTCCTCGTTCATACAGCTTCTACAGAAGCCTTTGTAAGGGGCACCTATCCAGTAGGGAGTAATGAATATATGTATGCTACTATTCCTACAACGAGATCATTGATATAAATTACAAGATAAGAAGTACAATGTTACTTTGCTGAACTCCAGGTCACTGTATGAAAAAATCAGATCGAAGATCATTTATAAAAATTCCTGCAATGAAATACATATGAGTATAATTCCCAGTATCTGTGTAAAGAAGTACCTATATTTCAAAACCATATATATTTTAATATTATGTATAAGAATGGACTTGCAGATATTATAAAAGGTTTTAAAAACAACCTCTGTTGAATAAGATACTGATAGATGTTGAATCCGGCTCGAAGGACCACTGTTAAATATCTTATTTCTTACTGTCCTAGATTTCAACTTCCACAAACATAAAATTGAACTACACTAATTTCTTTTATTAGTCAATTGTTGCTAATTATACTTAACAATTACAAAATTCGATTATTGTACTGTAAGTAAAAGACTGGCTGACTTTGATTCCAGTGATATTAATGGATCCCTAAATGAACAGGCAGTGTTTCATTTGACGACCTATAATTTTGCAATTTAACAATTCAAAAAATATTAACAAGAAGAAATCAATGATTGCAGGACAGATTTCTTTATATACCTCAGTATATATATACAGACAACTGCAGTGAACATATTGAAATAAACCAAAACCTTTTACATCTATATTCGTATAATAAAAATAGCGGTTCAATTAAAACAATGGACTTCTATCGTAAATATAATTATACGGAAATGTGTATGTCCTGGATTTGATATAAATACAGACAAGCCAGAACGTGACAATCAAAACAATGATACAGCAGTATCTGGATTTATCGAAAAGTACCCCAGAAAAAAGTGTATCCCCGTTATTAAAAATCCTGTCTGAAGACTTTTTGTATAAATGTTTCTAGTCACGTAGCAAATCGTCAAAGCCATTTTTGATTCCGGACCAAAGTATTGTATTAACAGTGTCCGAAGTTTGATTCTCAAAGTCTGCTGAGGAATAAGATCTGTGCAAATTTGAAGGAGTTTGATTTTTTGAGCTTGTTAAGCAATCCCCACCACTTCGCATAATGTGGTTTCGATTTATGAATATTTTTACTTAAAATTTAACTGAATAACATCAAATTCACATAAAAATAACTCAGGAAATTTACTTCCAAGTTAAAGAACAACACTTTTAGTCTTGCCACAATATTTACCGCATTTCTGTGAAAGATAATGGACTTTTTCTTTCCTAACTTGGGAAACATGTAATAAAACCACAAAAGAGAAGCGCTGCACGAGATAAATCTGGATAATTTATTTTATACCTTAATTCCAGTGTCTACGTCTGTTTTGAAGTCAGCATATTGAGGTTAAAGGGGTTTGTAAGAAAATTCACCTGGTAAAATTTCGTAAACATTGCATTCCTGAATCCTCTAGCTAGGGAATATTATAGTTAGCTTATAAAGTATTACAGTGTTTGGGATTACTCTGAAAATTCAGTAAATTTGGAATTTATAAGTGATGCATCCGCAGGTAAAAATAACTTTGTTCCTCAAGATAGTAAAGCTAAAACAAAAGATGTATTCATTTTAAGCCACAGCACCAAAACTCATTATGATTCTGCATAAGCTGAGTTATCTACATCAAACTCCTTAGTTATGTTTCCTTAAAGAATTATGAGTGGCATTTTCCTCTTATCTCTCTGCCTTGCTTTCTTTATTTTTTTTACATATTTACTAATACTTAATAATTGTCGATGCATGGACGGGGAGGTAACCTTATATTATTTGCAGTTCACTGTACGCATGTATATATAACATACGTCCATAAAAAAGTATCTGAATTTATTGCAATTTATACAAACTTAGAATCTAACAAATATATTCCGAGAACTGAAAATTTGGGAATGGAATTAAGGAGCTGATTGCAGAAGATAGCAACGCTTATCGTATGTTTACGCCCAAGTATCGATACTTTATCTGAATCGGCAACGGAGGGCAATCATTGGCGATACTGCATTTTTATTTAAATGTCCAATAAATTCAATGAGAGCTAAGATACTTAGAATTTAGAAATTGTGATTAAACAACTAATTCTGGAATTTATATATCATAGACTAACTATTAATAGTTATGATCGTCAAATAATTGCTTTAAAAATTTACTACCGTTTGAAATCTAAAAATGTTTCTGAAAAAGAATTTTCAGTTGGTCAAAATTGAAAATGTTTACTCTTTCAAGATACCATTTACGTAATTCTCACTCCACACAGTCCGAATTTACAGCGAGGCACTGTAAGCAATGTAAGTTTGCACCCCCCCCCCCTCCTCAGAATTTCAAGTGTGGACTTCCGCTAGATTTATCTTTTGAATTTAACAAAAAATTATCACCGTTTTTTGTGACGCTCGATTTTTTATGCATGCACCACAGTTCCGATGTTAAAGACATATTCACGTCGAAAAGAAGACGAAATTAGTGACAAAGTAGAATACTGTGGAACCCGGTGTTTATGTTATAAAGTCGGGTTCATGTAATAACAATACGTTAATTATGATATGGAAACAAGTAACATCCAATAATAAACTTATTAACGTGAATTAGGATTTTATAGCTATTTTCCCCAGCCTTCTGGCTAGCCACATGTTACGGATTTTTGCTACAGATTGACCCGATCCGTTCTGAAATTGACAAAGTAAATCTTAAGTGTGGGGGCAAAATCTTTCGGCTAAGTGTGGAACGAATGACTTCTAGATAATTTTGAAATTTTGCCGGAATCGCACACAGATGGACCGACCGTTTCGTATTTTAGTTGAACAAAAGATTGGAACTACGTAAATGTGTCCATCAAATTTGTTTTATACTTTTTAGATATACATATATCTTTTTTTTTAATTCATACAAAATTTAATCCTGGAGACTAATCCTCTTCTACTGGAGCTAACCTCTTTTAGAGTTCAAGGGAGCAGAATTGTAAAAGGCGCTTGTTATCGTGCTCAAGTGTAAGTTAAATATCACTTCCTTGCTGAACCTGAGTAAATAATATAAGCCCTCAGTAAAATTTCGAAAGTTCTCAATTTCAACGTCCTCCTTTTCAACCAGAAACTCTTTCAAGAACTGCACTCAAAAACCGTTTTTATAGTAGCCTTCTTGGATTTGATGGAATGTATTTACTATGAAAATTCTTTGCTATGTAAATTCCATCGCTGAAGATTTTTATCTGCACTTGGTGCTCATTCTAAAGGGAATTTCGTCTACACTTTCGATGCAATCATTGTTCACTTACTCCCGCAGAAATTCTTCTAGAGAATATGAATAAAAGTTGCACCTTAAATTCATTTAAATATGTGAATTTTCTACTTCTATTTTTTATGCGAGTATACATAAGTAAGTTGTTTATGAATATATGGAAACATTTATTAAGAAAGATTAATATAACGTAGAATAAAATGAAATTAAAGAAACGAGGAATGATAACACAACGGAGGTTAAAAGAGTTATTGTAAAGACTCTAGGGCTTCGCAAAAATGGAATGCATTCAGGTACACATTCTGGTGCTTTGCTAAGTTGTCGGCTTTTTCATTCCCTTCAATCCCTAAGTGTCATCTAACCCAACAAAATATTACCTCTTTTTCCGAGGAATGCCTATTGACTTTTTATGCACATTCCATCACTGAGAATAAATTGACTTTTATCTGTATCTGACCACTACTTAATTGTCCTTGTCCTCACCACTCCTAACCCTTCTAGGAGTCCTACGTAAGAAACATAAGCAACATTTCTGCCTGGTACGCCGAAGTGCATCTCCCTAGTCAAACATAGCAGGATAAACTTAAGTCTTCAGAGAAGATTCCTGCACCGGCCCTGCCATCAGTCATAAACCCATCTGTGGACGTAAATATATCCCCTAATTTGTCCTCCGGAAGTGATCCATCACCGATAAGAGTTTCCTAGAGACATTGATCTCAGATCCAAAGAACGTAAGTGGTTCAAATTCCAGTCAACTATGGCATTTCAAAGAGAAGAAGTTAACACTCCTCCCATGTGCATACCCTCTCGTGACTCTTCGCCGGTTTGAATCCTGAATCCTGATTACTCCATTTCTCAACATGTTACCCACCAATCTCACCACCACCGGGCTAACCTCACATCTTGGCAAAGCAATTTTCAGTTTTCCATACTGAATTTTCTCGAAGGCACCTTGTATGTCCATCAACGTCATCAAATCAATGTCGCCTATTTCAGTACTGCCTTTGTCACTCTCACCAGCTAATGAAGGACAGATTACGTTAATTTCTCAGCCTTAAATGTAAGACAAGGTTCACGGTTTGATCTCAAGGGAACCCATACATGCTCCTTTCTCCAGCAATCTTACCTCTTGTATTGCAAATACTTTAATTTTGTCACGCCGCAATTAGGTAGCACTTTTGGTGGTACAAAAAAATACGTCACTCAAATGTTCACCCACATCAAATATTGGCAGACTTTGATGCCATCGAGACCTAACAGCTCATAGAATGTTTGGTGTGAAGTTCTTTAAATAAACAAATGATGCAAGATTTATTTCGCCCAATTGAATTTGAATATAAACACTTCCATCGAGGCAAAATAAAATGTGACAGATGAATTTCTCTTACAGATAACATAAAATATTTATGGGAATACTACAGAAAAAGTGTGTGCTTTCAACTTTTCCTCATACCTTATCGTTATCCTGACACAGTCCAAATTTAAACAATGCCCGGAAACTTTACAGATCGAAGGAAAATATATTGAAATCCACTTCTGTCGAAAAAGTTTTAACGAGAAAGCAAAAATGGTACATTGCCGGAAAATGTAAAAGTTTGTAAAGAAATCTGTGCATGATATATGAACTCTTTCTTTTCTTGTTATTTATTGTCGAAAAGGCAACGACATTGAGACATAAATTTCCCATAAAATAAATCCAGGAAGAAATATGATAGTTACCTTTGGGTCAATATGCTTCAAATGCACTCGTATTGTTACAGTCAGGAACGATAAACGAAAACTTTTCTAAGCAAATGAAGCCAACAAACTATATTATTATTTGAATAAAACCGAAATCTCCCATTAGTTCCACCACATTCATTTAATTTGCAAATCGACAAAAAAAGGACAAGTAAACCCACTTCAGGTTGGTCCACCATTTCAATCAGCATTCATCCCAAGAGTATTTTGGGCGACCCGAAATCATAAAAAGTTTTGGTGTATCAATCGACGGAAAGTTTTCCTCTTAAATTTGTGAAACCGTGAATTTCCCCAAATGTTGGAATCATCAGACCGTCATTTTATTCAGATCCTTTCATGAAAATTGCCCCTATATACCCTCAAAATTTATTGATATGAATAGTGACCCAGAAATGGATTTATATTAGTTTGTTAAAATCAAACCCAATACAACGGGGTACGGTGTGATGCTGTGGAATTATTTTTCTACAGAAAACTAGTGATATACGTCCTTAAATTTAAAATAGTAAGTAAAGAATAATATATAAAGTGTATATAATAAAATTAAAGTACTTTCTGCATTCATGTAACATCGAATTCAAATTTGTCACTTAATTACTTACCTTAACCTTACCAAGAAGAAAATATCTCAAAAGTGAAAACGAAGCCAGAAAAAGTTGTTTTTCACTCACAGAAACACCCACTAATTAAACACAAGCTGGAAGCGTCTCACCATTTTAATTCCTCAAAAAGGCAAAAGTGGATATTTATGAGATCCCCCAGGAGTTTCCTCACAAGTGCTGCTACTCAGAAGTAAAAAAGTTCGTCAGCTGGTATGAGCGAAACCTGTCATATTTGATAGCACTCATCCAGCCTCACAATGTTTCTCAGAATTTATCTACTTAACGAATCTTCCTAAAAACATGAGCCTTTTAAAATAACACAGGGGGGACATACGACATGCTCACATGATTCACCAATTTATGTAATTGCAACCTTCTTAATTTGGGGCGACAGATAAAATGCTTTAGAGGAATAATTGAGTTGTAGATGTCTTTAGTTTATTAACCTTGTAGAGTAGATTTGAGAAGTAAATTGCTATGTAATAGGGAAAACTTTGTCAACTGGAGCATAATAGAATAGAATAAAAATACATATAAAGTAAACTTAGTTTAAATGGTTGAAATTGAAAGTACAGCCATGTTTTTATGCCCCAAATGTAGAATATTATAGCTTTGAGCAAACGTTGCATAAAAATATTCATGATACACAGAAATAAACTTCATATATAAGCAATTGTTAGACGGATATCTAATACGTTTGTCTGTCCGTCTACCTGTCTGTCTGTCCGCGCTTTATCTCGAAAATGCTTAGCTGGAAATTTGAAACTTAAAATTTGGAAAGACTAAGTTCGCAAATGGGCCAATTTGGACAATTCTTTTATAGGGTTGCCATATGAAACCTTTAGCTATATCAAATAAAAAATCGAAAACACTTCGAAATAGATGGATAAAATTCGGCACACAAGTACTTTAGTAAAACCTAAATATCCCAGCAGAAAATGAACAAAATCAGGATTTTAATTTTTATTTATTAAATAAATCTTTTCGTTTTGTTATAAAAATACGCATATATTAGTTTCCGAAGTCGGTGATTTCGCATCTGGAATCGAATTTTCGAAATTCAAAATGGCGGGTCCAATATGGTGGACAAAGTTTTCCAAAAGTCAACGGAATATTCACGAAATGGAAAATATTATGGTTTTTGGAGTTGCTGGATACGAGTATGGCAATACCTTTTGCGAATTCAAGATGGCGCCTTCAATATGGCGGACACATTTTTATACCCTAGATGTAGGATATTATAGCTTTGAGCAGGCGTTTGTAACACTGAAATATATTTATGATACGCAGAAATAAATTATATTGCCTTTAAAGGGAGTAAAAAAATCGTTTAATAAATTTTGGTCTGTCTGTTCGTCTATCTGTCTGTCCATGCGCTATCTCGAGAACGTTTTAAACAAGAGGGAGCATTTGATATTGACCTTGAGCTTGACCTAGGGTTAGGTTTACGGGTCAGTTGGAGGTCAACTTAATATTTTTTTAGTATAATACTCTGTTTTTGAAACCTCAAATGGAAAGATTGTAAAAATCTATCTTCGAATATGTAGTTACAGACCAAAGTCATCTACAGGTCCTACCTCAAGGTCAAATAACCCCTTAAATCAATACTCAGCAATTATACATTTCCGGAAAAATTATTTGAGACAAAAGTTTTACTACTCGTTGTGAGTATCTGTGCCAGGTAAGTCGATCGGCACAATAATGATGATCAAATTGACTTAATATGATAGAAACACTTTCTTTATTGATGTAAAATAAAATTCTTTATTCATGTGGGCATTTCTTAAGTTTTTATCGAAGTGAATTTGATTTCAAAATTTAATTTAATCTTAAATGTTTGTATCCCTCAAATGCGTCTATCTTGTATTCATATATCTGTATTTGTCGTTTTTACTGAATTCTAAATTCTGTATTCGACTATAATCTCAGGTATGCCTTTAATAAATATCTAACCCAATATTCTTACCCTCTACAAACAAATCTCTTCTGCCATTATAATAGTATAAAATAAATGTCAAC
>QYTT01082036.1:6535-21688 GCA_006980735.1 Dasypogon diadema
TGATCGGAAACTTGACCCTCGCTTTTATTTGATTTTCCTATTTTCCTCGATCTACCCCCAAATTCATTACCTAAACAAAAATATTACAGCAGCACTTAAAGAGTGCAAAGTCCAATGCATTACGTTAATTGCCGGTCATTTGCCTGGCTCTATGCATTCATGGCACGAGACCGGGGATCGGGTGTCATATGCACACAAACTCTGCAGTGATGACCGGACAATTTGTGCGTTGATTGAATTGGGTGACTTCCTTCATAAGAGGTCAATAATTTATGCGACAGCGATTTTTGCTTTACGTCGTAACTTTTTAAGAATTATTTGCTGTTGCATGACAAGGGTTATTTTCCTTACAAGGGAAAATGTTAAGAACTTGAATTTATGACTCTGGGGCTAGTCTTTAGAGGAAATATGGAAATCGTATGAAACATGATAACAGGGATTATTCTTAGAAGTAATGAGAGCATCCAGCGACTCATTACAGGCATAACAACGACAGCGCGACATCAGCTCCAGCGACCGACGCACATAGATCATCCACCGTTGAAGATAACTCAATGGAACGATCGAGCAACTCAGCAGGCCTTGAGTTGAGACTGTCAAAAATACCGAGAAGCCTATCCATCTTCACGTTGAGGACTTGCAGTCCGGCAAGGTTAGTTGAAAAACGATTAACCTTGTCAGTAACCAACGACTGATCGGTAGAAAGAGAGCTGACCAGGCCTTTCATAAGGCGCAGAACATGACAAGGTTTAATATTAGAGCACTCAGGGCATGTTGTGTGACCACTCGAGACGACTGACCCCCACTTAAGACATTTTACATGAAACTTGGCTCCACAAACGCCATCGCAGGTAATCGGTTCACTCCCGATGGCAGCCGAGCAAAGGCCACAAGTCGACATAATGGCACGCGAAACTCACCGGTGACCCAGAGGAGGGCGACAGAAAAAAAGTGAATTAGAGAAAAAAAAACAAAGAAATAGGTTTGAATTTCGGTCGCAACTGTGTAAAAATTTAGTGGGCTTTATTTTTGCTCACTATTGTAATAAGTCAACGAACCGCATGCAGAATAGCAGTCAAAACAACCCAAGCACCACACCACGAATAAACAAAGGAACAACAACAGGCAAGAGCACAACACAGGCAAAGCACAGATCTAACCAGACAAAATCAACAAGAACATCCACTCCCGAAACGGAACACCAATACAAAACCGATCACTTGATCACCGAAACAAAACACAAGATAAACAATTTAATTTGCAAATTCTCCAACAAGCTAATTCCAGTAGCAGAAGAATTTCTGGCTGGCTTTATATGCAAAATTAATATAACTTTAGATCAATTCACGAAACTTAAACTTGTCGTTCAAACTTTTCACAAGTGTATAAACAAATCTTATATCCCTTTGCGCGCGGTACAGGAATAAACAGTACCCAAAATGCTATTTTTTCTAGTATTACAATTATATTTACTAGGAGACCGCTGTGCAATTGCACAAATTGAAGGTATATGAGTGACATAACGTTTTTATATGTTCCCTCAATTTGCACCTTAAATTTCAGCACGTTTTTTCAGAGATGTCCGCTGTAGGCCTAATCCTCTCATGCAAGGAAGCAGTAAAAAGGCACTTGCAAAATATTTTACCATGCAGAATAATGAAATGAAAAAAGTTCCAATAAATCCATGTATTGCATACTTATCGGTGGCAATCACCGAACTTAACACTAGAGTTACCCAGGAACGCAGCCCCAAAGTAATGAACACAACCCCGAACAGATGCGGATCAGTGTTGCCATTATAAAATTTCAAGAAAAGCTCGATGAAACTCCATATAAACAAAGTGGCTGAAATACGGAACCGGGAGCTTTCTTTGTATAATTAATATATAGATTAAAACAGAACTTTGTATGTATGTATTTGTAATGAAGCTGCCTGTTCCTGCTCATCAAGGCAATGCATTGTCTGCTTGCAGCATCTAATGATTGTTTGGAAATCTTGGCTCAACTGTGGGGTATATGAACCCGGAAATAAGGTAACAAATTGAGCCGTTAGCTTAGCGACTTTTGCACAGTCTACCATGGTGGCGTTAAGTCGGTATATAACTGGTTAAAATTCGGGTAATCTGGACAGGCTTCCTTCGAGGCTGGTGTGAAGCACATTTTTAGCTAGTCAAGCAAATTCTCCTCTAGAGATCGGTTGGCGAGTCGGTCGGGTTCACTGTTTACACTGTTTTCACTTTCGCTGTTTCATAACCTAGCACTGACAATGTTTCTTAAATTTACACTCACTTTCTATATTTCCCACTTTTACTTCTTTATTTTTACTTAATTCTAATTTGCCTTCTATATTTGAACCTGAGGTAAGCGACCGTGAGGATCCTGCCAACTGGATGAGTTCTTTCTTGAATTGTCTGTATTTTCCCGAAACTTTCTAATTTGAGCGACCCTGTGCTCGCGTTGCTCACTAAGTTTTTCATTTATTTCTCAGCACTGAGCAATTGAGAGCTGGTCGGATCCTCGCATTTTCTTTAAAATTTTTCCAAAACAATTTAGAACATATTTAAGCTGGGCTCGGAGGGAACTTAGGTGTACCTCCCTCGAAGTCGCTGCTTTCTTTGCTGGCAGCTGGAGACGGGTTAGCGACGGCTGGTGTTAGGTCCCGTTGTGTAGCGGGTGTGTTTCGTTCGTTGTCCTTCGATGGCTCTGCGGCCGTTGATGCGTTGGTGTCCGTTGTGGGTGTCGCTGGACATAAACTGCTGCAAAGGCTGGAGTACTACTGTGGGCAAAAAATAGTAAGACTTTTTAATTTAAATTTCGCGCGGAAATCCATTCGTCGAAATTTTTGTTTTTCTACGTTGGTATGACTGTCAGTGACATCTGTGCCAAATATCACATCAAAGTAATCATTAGTGTTTAGTATACGTTTGTCTTTCTGAAGTACAGAAAGTGCATTCGGCGATTTTTACAATGAGTGAAATTATTCAACAAAGAAGTTCCATTAAATTTTGTGTGCGGAATGAAATTTCTGGTGCCGAAACGTTCAGAATGTTGCAAAAGGCCTTCGGTGATAATTGTATGTCGCGAGCAAGTGTTTTTGATTGGTACAAATTATTCAAACAATTATTCAACATCAACTGATGATCAACACGTCAATAAAATAAAGGAATTGGTGCTCGAGAATCGACGATTAACAGTCAGAGACCTTACTGATATCGTTGGAATATCGGAAGGATCAGTAAAAACCATTTTAAAAGATCATTTGGGCCTAAGAAAAGTGAAAGCACGATTGGTTCCAAAATCACTCAATTTTCTTGAAAAACAGCGTCGCGTTGACGTCTGTCAAACAATTCTTTCCGACTACCAGGATGTCATGAAACGTATTATAACTGGCGACGAGTCTTGGATCTACGCTTACGACCCGGAAACAGACGATCAATCGGCCGAATATCGTGCCAAAGGTGAGCCGAAGACGAAAAAATCACGTCAAAGCAAGTCAGAAATCAAGGTCTTGTTGACAGTTTTCTTCGATCATCGAGGTGTGGTGCACTCCGAATTCCTTCCGACCGGCCAAACTGTGAACAAGGAATACTATTTGAGTGTTATGCGTCGTTTGCGCGAAGCTATTCGTAAAAAGAGGCCGGAATTATCTGCCGACAACTCTTGGTTTTTGCACCACGATAATGCACCGTCGCATATCGCATTGATTTTTCGTCAGTTTTTCGCCAAAAATTCAACCAATATCATTCCTAAACCACCGTATTCGCCTGATTTAGCTCCGTGTGACTTCTGGCTGTTCAGCAAACTCAAGCGACCGCTCCGGGGAAACCGTTTTGAGTCAATTGAAGACATTAAACGTGAAACGCTACGCGCATTGAAGGCTATTCCGGAAATTGACTTTAACAACTGTTACGAGGATTGGAAAAAACGTTGGCATAAGTGTATTGCGGCCGGGGGAGACTACTTTGAGGGGGACGAAATAGATTTGGCAGAATAAATAAAGAATTTTAAAATTATGAACAAAGTCTTACTATTTTTTGCCCACAGTAGTATACTTCAATCCAAGTGGGCAGGGATGAAGTCCGCTAAATTGCGTAAGTGGATGAAGTAACTTCTTTCTCCCGTTTGCTTACGCTGAACCTTGTTTTGATCACGTTATACAGGGCAGGGATGAAGCTCACGAAATTCCACCGGTGGTGCCTTTTTGCACTTGTTTTGATGTTAACTGCTTGCTCGTCTGGAGCGGAAGCAGCTAAAGATGAATAGCCCCGAGGGGTGGGAGTAACTTCACCGGATTGCCCCAAAGCCAGACTCAGCTCCGGTAAGGGTAAGGAAATCTTGCCTGGCAATCACTAATAAGTTTTTTCTCTTTAGTAGATTCATAGGATCGAGGGTTTTAAAACTTTTACAGTTTCTACCGACAGAGCTTCCCCGATCCTGCCGACTGCGCCAAATTATTTGTTACATTCTCTGGTTATTTTTTATTATTTCTTTTTTATTATTTATTATTGTCGCTATGCTTTAGTGTTTGGTATAAACTTAACTCTCCGGTATACTCTCCAACCTATTCCTAGATAACAATTTTAATTCAACTATCTACCGATATAATAATTTTATATACCGCTTTACAACTTTTAATTACTGTTGTAGTTTTACACTGTTTCAAACAAGTTCCACTTTATAGTTTTGTCAAAATTCTACAATATTCAGATTAAATTACCGTTACAGATTTACATATTACATATCATTATTATTGTTACACTGTTTTATCCAAGTTTCACTTTATAGTTTTGTTAAAATTAGCTTAATTCTACAATATTCCATTTGAACTGTACACTTTACAGCTTAATTCTGCAATATCGACCTTCTAAAACCAGCTTCTTTCGCGATCGCTTGATAGAAGCTCCAAAAACTGATCAAAATTTACTACTGGGATCGTTCTCCGCTGGGCATCAGCGTCTCAGGCGAAATTTTTTCCGCATAGCAAATGGCTGACGCTGCGCTTTGCATTAGATTTTCATCCAATGCGAGCGAGCAAAGTTTTTTACTTTTGTTGGGCAACATAAATCGGTTTAGCTTTTCGTGACCATGCTGCCGGCTGCATATTTTTATCTCCACTTGAATTTTCTCTCACGAAAATGTGGAACAAAGTATGTTGAGTTAGATTTTGGGTTTACCTTGTTTGTTATGACTTTCGATATAAAGTTGCGCATTTCTGTGTGTTTACTTGCAGTCAAATCCAAGCGAAAATGAGCAACAATATATGCCAGTTTGGTTTTAATTAATATTTTTAAATTGTTTAATCATTCGATATCGGTTAAGATCCCATTCTGACCACACAACGATGGTTTCTCGAAAATTTTTAACGCTATTGAATATGTTCTGGTGACAGTTGCCATAAATATATCGCAATGAAAATGCCTAGTGGGAACCCAGAGTTAAGTTCCATGTATGTCCTACTTCTTCCCGCAAAATTACAGTATATTTAGTCAGACAACAATTATTGTGTTTTGGTCCCTAATGCTTTAAAACAATAAACTAATAAATTGTCATTTTAATTTTTCTCTATTATTATCAGATTGCTTTGTGTTTATGTACTATTTGGGAAAATAATTGTTTTATTAATTTATTACTATTATTTTTATTTCAGATTGGCCCCAAATTTCGAGATGAAATTAAACCCAGGTTTGGCTTACTGCGAGCTAAAGAGTTCACTATGTTAGACTTATATTCATTTGATAAAAGTAGGGAAGAAGCTGAAATAACATATAATGAAATTAGTGAACAATATACTAAAATTTTGAATGCGTTAGAAATTCCTTGGATGAAAGGTAAATTGATGTTGTAAGGATTAATACAATGTTGACATTTGCAGTGCTTACGCATACACATTTATTTAGATTAGTGAAAACTTTTTATATATGGCGCAGAGCAGAGTAGAGTACTAGAAATTTAGTTAGGAATTAAGCACACAAAAACTTTTTTTGGCAGCAGAATACAAAGTTGTCGTACATTAACTGGGTTAAATTAACTCGGTTATTTTACAGAGTTAATAAATACAAATAGAGGCAAAACTGACATTAAGATAAATTAATAATGGCCTTCAATAATCTCGGGTTTGTTCAAAAAGAGAAAAGACTGCTTTGCAAAATAAAAATGCTTTCTCAAACAAATTAAAAATCTCAATTGTACTAAGCGATAAATCTGGAATTTTAATATATATATATTATATAGTATATATATTTTAATATCATTAGTGCAGATTAAGAAACCATTTGACACATGTGTGCCTGTCTGTCTGGAAAATCAATTTTGCAAATGGGTAAACTCTACAAAAGCAACGGCAACGGAATTATAAAAGCTCAAAAGAACGGTTTGAATTCATGGAGAGCAGAGTTAATTCTTTTTTTCTTTCTTGCGTGCTCTGGGTTACTTAAGGGGACGGCTGTGCAGGCCAAAACCGAGACAAACGAGCTTCATGCTCTAGGCTGAGCTAGGTGAGAGGTATGTGGCAGGCGGTACGCTTGTAGCCAGCTTTCGCGAAGAGTGTAGGGTTGTTCATATGAGTAATACCGCCGCTTTCTCCGTACCCCAAAAGAAACTGAAAAAAATCGTACCGCGAAGAACGAAAAGGAGCAGAGTTGGGAAAGAAGGTTAAGAAAAAAGGTAATAAAACCAAAAATGTAAATAAAACAAAATTAGAAGGGGAGAAAAGGAAGGGAAGCCTGGTGCTGGAAGTCTAGTATGAAACTCATAAATTTTCCGGAGTTCCACAAAAACTGACAGCGAGCTTGTCCCATGGTGCAAAGATAAGGTGTTCCCTTCTTGAGAGAACGTTTGCATTTTTACTCTTTAGGATTGCAGATAAAGCTCAAAAATTTAGCTACGATTTTACGGGCAACTGCCGCCCTTTTAAAAATAATCGAGAGCAGATTTGGAAGGCTGTACTGCCTGTATCACTTTAAACGAAACATCACAGCGCGTAAACTGACCACCATTTCCTAGTTCCCTACAGCCTTAGATTTGTTACCATCCGTGGTGCCCCTAACGATTTCCACCCAGTTATCGCACAGAAAAACTCTGGCTATTAAGGCAATGCACGCAATGCCTAAATCCTAAAGACTTCTTTAATTTCCACTCCTTATATGACACATCTAGGTCTCGGATCGCAGACACTTTCTGCCCAATCGAGATTCCTCTTTCTCGTTCCCGTTTCAAACAAACCATAAAACATGAAAATTCCAGAGTGGATAATTGTAATTCGCTGCGCACTCGCGTGCACGATTCAAAACTGGAAAAACTTCGAACATAAATTTAACTCAAGGCCAACAGACTCGACAAATTTGACTGGCCGACTTTCCAAATTCAGAAAAACTCGCCTCTCGATGAGGACTCGACCGAATTTCATCAGCACTCAAATCCAATTTAACACGTTCACGCCGGCGTGACCCACCGGTGGGTCACGCGAGAACTTTAAGAGAAAATTACACGAAAATCTAAATACAAATTGAGAAAGCTCTCTTACTAATAAAGCCCCGGCGTGAACGTGTTAACTGCGAACCGACCGGTTAGACCACTACTCACTGTCCAAACCGGAGCTTTTCCCCCTTGTGCTCGACTTTTCACTGTATGGAGTGCCCTCAGCTCTTTGCTTGTGCCAAACAATTTTTTTGTTTTTTTCGTATGTGGCCTTTATTGTGTGCCGAGGTGGTGTGATTTACTGATCCCTTGGTATGGCATTTATAATTCTCTTTTTATTTTATTGCCTATTTTTTTGAGTGTGTGTGTGTGTCGGATTTTGCGCTTGGCCAGAAATATTTTCAATCAAGGGAATGCTTTTGGTCATCTAAGGGATGCGTTTACACCACGCGTGTTTAAGCTTTTAAGATTTTTTTTTAGGAAAATTTTCTTGAATTTTTACTTAAATGGAGGAAGCGACCATAACGCATTTGTGTTTATTTAAAAGCTTTTAATAAGCACCTTCTATTTTCCCGTAGAATACTTAATGCAGTAAAGTTATTAACTTCGTAAAATAACCGAGTTAATTTAACCCAGTTAATGTATGACAACTCTGCACTCTGGGAAAAACAACGCTGCTAGAGCTGTTCTATTTTAAAAGGTAAACTTTCCTATTCTACAGAATACACACGATACTAAAAGTATTCCAAATATTATTTTAACATACAACTCATTTTCATTTATTTATTTATTAGTAATTATATATTTTTTAAAAGCGTTTTTCTCGCCATTGCTGCTATGCTAAAGGGTGCGTCCTGAAGTTGTGTATAGTATGATGGCATGCAGATTTGAATATCAGCTGCGAATGTATAAGAACAATATTTCTAAACATAACGGTAAATTGCGGTCATCTGAATATAAGTGTACCGTGAAAAGTAAAGTTTTTGTGTAATGTCGGAGAGGGGAGGAGTCGAGGGGGCAAATGTATCTCATATCCGGATCTGGATGCAACTTCCACAAAAAGATGCACAATCGATTCTAGACGCGAATTAACACATATTTACAGCATCGAAAATGTACCATTTAAAAGTTATTCGCACCTGAGTAATGGTAATTTTCGACCAAATTGATTACTTTTTCCACGAAATTTCCCTAAATTTTATGGAAGCTGCAAAGATTATTTTTTATATCTCCAAAAATATAAGCATAATCGTGATGCGGTTTTCTGTGACTAATTACCTATGAAATGTAGAAAATTACTGCAAGCAAAAAGTTTAAAATATGTGGACATATGACGTCACAAATGTACAAAGGTTCTAAAACTGTCGGAAAAACTGAATTTATTTTACATTTGAAATTGAATGTCTCCGGTAAATACTAACCGATTTGCATAATTCTTTTAATTTTGAATTTCGCAATTTTTTGTAATTTTCTGAGACCACCCCCGCAGCTCTACCATTTATATTTTTGTGGGATCGCGAAAAATCGGGCTGAAATTTTGAACGAAAATTTAAATTGTGCTATTTTGGTGTCTACATGTGAGCTAGGCTGATTGTTTGTATATAATTTAATTAGAGGGTCATAAGGGGATTGTAAATACCGAATTTGGTTGAAATCATTTAATATTTAGGGTGTGAAATTCGGAATAGAATTGGAGAACTTTGGAGGTATACTGCCATCTAGCGGATTCAGATGGAACTTTGGGAATTTCTTTGTAGTGGGAATGAAAGCCACATCCCTTATCTTTAGACTGCAAAAAATTAAGAAATTTTCTTAGGAAAAATGTCGTAGTATGCTGTTCTAAGAAATTTTAATTTCTTAAAAACATCAAACGGGATTTTTTCCTTGCTGTCAATTTTTATTCAGTTTTGTGAACTGTGCTGTCGCAAAATATTTTGGGAGTCATTATAGTGTCGTGTGCTGCTGATCTTCCCCTGGAGCGATAAGGATTAAGGATTTCGTTGAGTATTTTCCATATTTGCTTTTTACTAAATTTTTTCTGTGTAGTTGTTGTTTTTGGTATAGCAATTGGTGGTCTTTTTCAAGATAGCTATTTGTTATAATAATTTTTATTATTTTGCGGTTTTTTTATATACATATTTTCTTTCGCTATATATTTGGGAATTTTTCCAAATAAAAATATGGCATTCAATATTAGTAACGAAAATAGAGTTCTTTTCAAAGCGGTTCTTTTCGAAATTAATTCGTCTGACTATTTAAGTGCAGACACTATTGCTTTCTTCGGGGATGTTTTGGCGGCTAATACAGATTTTAGTCCATTAAACCCTTACGTCATGGGTGGATTAGAATCTGTATCTCCCATCCCTGAAGGCCAAAAGGATATCAAGATAATGGCTCTAGCGTGCTATTAAGATCGTGCAGAGGTGATTTCCCATTGGGTTTGCACTTTTGTTTATGGGAATGTCATAAGAATTTATGACAGTCTGAATACACGGTCATTGTTTCCTATGCAGGAAGCTTTTCTTCTGCGGCTATATCCCCAAAAGCCCCCGGTCGTGTATGAAAAGGTGCAGCAGCAACACAATGGTATTGATTGTGGTGTATATGCTGCAGCTTTTGTTACTTCCATTGCATGTGATCGAGATCCTTGCAATGAAGCATATGACATTAGCCTTATGAGGAAGCATTTATCAGAAATGCTTTCTCATCAAGTACTTCTCCCTTTTCCATCTGCCTCTGGGATGGAAGTGAATGACGGTGAGGGAGATAGTATCGGTACCTCAGTGCCAGTAAAAAAGGCTCGAGGAAAACCGAAAGGCTAAAGTTGGGCGCCCGAAAACCTCCTTAATATCATTGGAGGAACAAGAAAGGGCTGCTATAAGAAAATACGATGCTGCCCATCCAAATATTATTCGTGACTCTGAAAAACGTTATAATATCCGAAATCCCGAATTACTTAAATCAGCGTCCCAAAAATATGATGATTTAAATCGGGATAAAAGAACTGAATTAAAACAGATTTCAAGAACAATCCCAGCGGAATCACGTGATGTTAACCGTGAGGATTCTGTTCTTACTGCCCGAACTATTATCGAATATCTTCCCGTTTGTGGCCAAATTCCAGATCTATCCTCTGAGCTTCAAGCAGCACGTGTCAGTAGGTGCATTGCTGATAGATCTGGAATAGAATTGGACGTTGTTCACGCAATTCTACTGAAAAAAGCATCATTGAAGGCAAATGATGTTCCAAAATGCCTTCATTGTGGTACTGCTCTTTTTTCAGAGGAAACGCGGACGAAAATGTGGTGCTGTGGGGGTGGTGTCTTACAAATAGAACTCTTACCCCCACTTGACGCCAGTTTTTATAAAAACCGAGAATTCTTAAAAAATGTTTGTTCATACAACAATATTTTTGTCTTTTCTGCTCTCGGCACTACCCACGGTTTCATAAATCCGACAACTGGTACTTTCGTAAAAGTGCAGGGAAGAATTTATCACCGCGTCTTTGACCTGTCATATAAGGAGACTGTAAGAAGACTGTAATACAGCTGTTTACATTGATGATGGCGAAATTAGAATGAGGTTAGGAGCAGAAAAAAATTTAAATAGTGACCTCCTCATTCAATCGATTGAGCAATATCTAAGAGTAGAAAATCCCTTTATTCCCTTTCTACAAATGCCTAATCGACATCCGTCAGATCAGACACATTTAGTGTTTCAAACCACTACCCGCCAAAGAGACGGACCAGTTCTGGGTGATATGCCTACCACTCGAGAAATTTCAGCACTTATTCGAACTGATTTCGAGTGTAATCCTAGAGAGGTCGTGTGGAAGATTGGGCAAAGTAAGCCACACAACGTTCACTATCTGGATCCGGCATATGAACCCCTTCAGTATCCGTTGCTTTTCCCCGCAGGGACGCTGCGATGCTCAACAAATCTTCGCGACAAATCGGGAAAAAAGATAACCCAACTCAAGTACTACCGAGGTTGTTGGCTTTCGGATAGCCGGTTTTCGAATTTGTGGCGATTGGGGCAAGAATATATTATGGATATGTTTTGTAAAATTGAAGAGGAACGTTTGCAATTCATACTCCACAATCAGTCATCAATTTTTCATATCGCAAACCGACGAGAAATTGATGAAACTATAGCCGCAGAAGATGGTGCTCCTGCTGGTAAAATATATTTACCATCGAGTCACACCCACGGTCCAAGTTATAAGTTGGGTAAATACCTTGATTCAATGGCCGTGGTTTCAAGACTTGGTAAGCCTAGCTTTTTCCTAACAGTGACCTGCAATCCAAATTGGATTGAAATTCGTTCCAGTTTGGAAACTGGACAGCAAGCTACAGATAGGCGTGATTTATGTGTTCGGGTTTTCCAACTGAAGCTTGCCAAGCTACTTAAAATGATTTCGAGTAGAGCACTTTTTGGACGGCTGATTTCAATTCAGCATGTGATTGAGTTCCAAAAAAGAGGACTCCGTAATGCTCATATAGCTTTTCGCGTAATAGGCGGTGGTCCTATTAATAGCTCCGATATTGATGCATTTGTACGAGCAACAATACCATCACCGGAGGAAGCCAATGGTCTCCTACCTGAACTGGTGATCCAACATATGTTTCACGGTCCATGTGGCATTGATAATTTGGCATGTCCATGTATGGACAAACAAAGGCGAGTATGCCAGGAGGATTATCCAATGCATTTTAATGAGGCTACATTCATTGATGAAAGGGGTTTTGTTAAGTACAGGCGCTTTGAAAATCAATGTGTCACATTAAATTCCGGGAAGACCATTGATAGCAGGTGGATTGTACCTTACAATCCTGCTGTACTTTTACTTATGGAATGCCATTGCAACTTCTTCAAGGGTAATTAAGTATCTGTACAAGTACCTTCATAAAGGGCCTGACCATGCAAAAGTAGTGGTCACGGAAAATATTCGGTCCCTAGACGAAAACGAAAACTACGTTTCCGCCTCAGAAGCTCTGTGGCGGGTTTTCGAGAACGATCTGTGCTGCTGTTTTCCTTCCGTCATTACTTTGCCTATCCATTTGCCGAACGCGGATAGCATTGTATTTAGACCTGGAGAAGAACAAGCAGCTCTGGAGCATTCCCTTTCAAAGCTCCAGATCTATATGGACCGACCCCACAGTACTGAGTTCACAAATCTAACCTATCTAGATTTTTATGAACAGTACAATGTGGATACAAAGCTCCGACCTAATGCTATCGTTCTCGTTATAAAGCATAGCTCGGGCGATATTTTATAACTAGAAGAGTTCGTGGAGATTTGGTAGCACGGATACGATTCATTTCCCCGAATGCGGGTGAATTATATTTTCTTCGAATGTTAATCACCCGTATTCCCTGCTTTGGGTTTGAAGATATGCGGACTGTCAATGGCAATGTCTATACGACATTTCAAGAAGCTGCCCAAGCTCATGGATTATTGAATGATGATCGTGAGTATAGAGATGCTTTGAGGGAGGCATATACGTTTCAAACGGGCCCACAGCTTCAGCGACTCTTCTTTGTAATGATAACTTCCGGAGCTCCTGCATATCTGCTATGGATGGAATTCAGGGATCTCATCTGCGAAGATTTACTTTTGAGATTCAGCGAAAATCCGGACAGAGCATATGTGCATGCACTCTGTGAAATTGATCGTATGCTTCGCATGCACGGTAAATCCTTGCAAGACATGGGTTTACCTGAAGTCCCAGACGATTCAACCGAAGTGGGAAGGGAAAAATTGCGCTGGTCTAAAGAATCTTGCAGAGTTTATGTAGAGAAATGGGAAAATGTCCTAAATAAATAGCAACGTCAGATACATAACTATGTGCTTTGGTTATTAACTGGCGTTGTTAAAGATAAAGTAGTTTTCATTGATGGACCAGCGGGATCTGGTAAAACCGTACTGTTAAATATTATAACTGCTAAGCTGAGAAGTCTTGGTCAGATTGTGCTTTGTACTGTCTCCACTGGTATTGCTGCTTTAAACCATGAGGGAGGAACAACAGCACATTCAATGTTCAAATTACCACTTGACGATATATGCCAAACGCGAGAACAATTTGGGGGGAGAATTGTATTATTTGCCAGGGATTTCAGACAAATTCCTGCAATAATCCCCAATGGCACTACGAGCGAGGTAATTGGAGCTTCATTGCGACACTCACCGTTATGGGAGTCAATGAAGAAATTCAAACTAATAATTTCCCAACGATCACGTGACGATCCAGATTATGCTTCTTTTTTATTGAAAGTTGGAGAAGGTAAGTTAACATATTTGGTTTTAGGCGATACCAAAGAGATTAAACTTGCCGGAATAAGTGTTGTGACTTCGCTTTTCCCATTATTGGATTTTCTATATCCCCAAGAAGTCCTCACGAATCCATCAGAATGTTGCAGTCGTGCTATTCTTTCCGGCACGAATGTTAACATAAGGGAAGTAAATGGTATAATTTTGGATAGACTTCCGGGTCACTTATATCATCTATATAGCGCAGATTCGTCTGTTCTATCTGGTGATACGGACCCTGCTCAACACCTTGGTCCAGAAATTCTAAATACAATCACTCACCCAGGTGTGCCCGACCACGAATTGAAAATCAAAGTGGGTGCGGTTGTAATTCTTATTAGAAACTTAAGTTTCTCTGATGGACTGGTGAATGGTGCCAAATTAATAGTTTCAAAGGTTTCTAACCTTTTAATTCAAGACCATTTTCCCAATTCGAGCACTATCCACTTTATACCAAAGATAGCATTCAAATTTTCCGTTGAACGCAATGGAATGCAGATGATACGGCGACAGTTCCCTTTAAAGCTGGCTTACGGTTTGACTATTAATAAGTCACAAGGCCAAACTCTTGCCTGTGTTGGTGTCGACCTGAGAACTGATGTCTTCTCCCATGGGCAACTTTACGTTGCTCTTGGTCCAGTTCGGTCACGCAAGGATATTAGAGTATGGTCAATCCAGAACGTTTAAAGGGAAATGTAGCATTCACTGTAAACGTTGTGCTTAAAGGATTAATTGATTGAAATCCTCTCTCATTCTAATTGATCCAATGTTTTTAATAAAGGTAAAGTTTAGAGATATATACATCCTCATATGTATATCTACAGGTTTACGTAATGGATTTATACATGTCTCCGTTCGTCCGTCCGTTCCAGATAGGTGTATAGAGATAGATAGATAAGTAAACGGATAAATGGATAGGCAGACCCATGGACTAATGTAGATACGGACAGATATAAGACAGATAATGGTTCGGTACGTGGACAAATGAATGGACGGACATATGAACTGATAAGTAGAAGGACAAACAGTTAGACAAATACATAGGTGTTTGGATGGACAGGCAGTTTGTTGGGTGGTGTTGTTAGACGACTGTACAGACAGACGGACAGACAGTCAGCCGGAGAGACAGACTGGCAGATGGAAAGCGGGGACTGACATATAAGCGAACTGACAAATCATTCTATTGGATTACTGCAACACTCCCAACCGCAAATTGGTTAAAATTGTATTTTTGGTAATGGGCGGTGAAAAAACCATTGTATAAATTTTAAATTATGTACTTCTAATTGTCATTTATACAGACTGTATTCGATCAAAGGCACATTCAGTTATTGTGAGTAAGGGAAAAAAACAAATTTCTCATAACAATCCTGAATTAGGTGCATATTACGTATTTACCCGAGCCTCAAAGGGTTTATATTTAATCC